>CAWZYM010000480.1:0-30000 GCA_963966185.1 Rhabditoides inermis | reverse complement strand
CCGTTAGGTGAACTCACAAAGGCCATGGCGAGATCGGTGCAGGAGTAGGCGACCGGCTTGGTGGCAGACGTCTCACGAGTTCCATCACTATACCCTCAAAAGGACAGCATTGGAGTCAAATCAAATCCAACAAAATTAATAATTATCTAGAAACGCATGAGAGGTGTTGACATGGTCATAAAACTCCAAGGAAAACAAGACAAGTGAACCGCTCCGATATCGGTACGAACCTGTTGAATGGTGGAGCGTAGTGTGATGGAGTTGAACCCGTCCTCTTCTTTTTTCTTTTTTTAACGTGTTCTCGCTGACTTCCACACTGATAGGAGTGCGTAATGTGGTTGATTATCTCACTCTCTCTTCCTCTCTCTCTCTCTCTTCCTCTCTCTCTCTCTCAATTCCCTTCTTCCAGATGCCCGCGAGCGCGCCGCTTTTCTCTCGTCACTCGGCATCCCGTGATGCTCCGTCAGTGATTCGGCTTGATCTTTCTACGTTTTGCCGATCCCTGCCCAACCAATACCGCATTTCAGCGTCGATTCGGCTCACACGACAACTGGAGACAAGGAGGGGAGGAGAGTGGAGCGCGTCTTCTCTCGATCTCAAGACAAACCATCTCACCCGTCCAACAACTCAGCGACGTGAAAGACGAAGAAGAGGCGTTTGACTAGTGCGGGTTTTGTGTGTGATCAATATTGTAATAAACGATTTTTATAACATATTTCAATCTAATCTAGTGGTTGGAGGCAGAGAGTGAGAGTGTGCCGCTGGCTTTCTGCGCTCTCGCCCCCCCCCCTCTCTCACTCTCCCCCCATTGGCAACACACATGTGTCCTCTCTTCCCGCCAAAGGGCCCGCATAAATGACGCGACCATCGATCGAGAAAAAATCGTGTTTCTGCGGCGCACTGTATTTTTAAAAACTCTAAAATTATAAAGTTAAAAAGTATAATTTCATAAAAACTCATAGAAAACTCATAAAACTCATAGAAAACTCATAAAACTCATAGAAAACTTGTGACAAAGGCAATATTAGCTCTTCATAGCCAGTGTCCCTCTATTGATAGGCGGGTGGTTCAGTGGTTATTGCGCCAAGGGATTAGAGGAGGAGAGAGCCCGATAGGTACATTGACCTCTAATGGGCGACACCAGTGTGACTACCGACTAGTCACACAAACAATAACAGTAAACAACCCCGAACATCATCATATTCCATTCAAACGTAACACATAGGTATCAAGGAAATGTATTACATAACAGGAAGAACATTGCCTATTGGCATAGCAGCGAATAGAGAACCGCCATCCGTGGATGCACCAAGGAGGGGAAACTGATGTGCGTGGGCGGATTAGAGAGGGCGGGGCTAGGGGGGCATTGCCGATTCAACGTCGCAACAAAACTCATAAAACTCATAGACTGTGAGGAATTTGATGTTTCTCGCGCTCATTTGTTGGTTGCGCACGCATCACAACGCAAAGCAGACACTCTCCCATCTTAAAGATGTTCAAGCCATCATTTTTGTCTGTTTTGAAGCCCGTAGAACATGGTCTCATGGCGTAGTGGATAGTAGGTAATTAGAAAATGAGACCAGACATCACGACACCACGACACCACTTCACAAAAGGCATCCTGGAAAATTAGAGAGGGCGCGCAGCGCCCTCTCTTTTGGCTTAGGATAGGGCTCGCGCCAGAATTTTCAAGATGCGATATCCAAAAATCATGTTAGCAGGAATGCGAACTCATCCAATTTATGTTAATTAGATTCGCACGGTCTCCGAAAGAAGTTATGAGCGATCTCGCGCACCCATGAGGTGAGAGGCCAGCGTGTGGGTGGGTGGAAGTCGTGTCCGGTAACGCTGGCTCTCTGCCGAAAGCGTACTCTCTCGGCGTTTTCTGCTCGGTAATCCGGCGGTATTGTACGCGGCCCGAAAAACGACCTGTACGCGTACAGTTGATCCGTACTGTACCCCCAGCAGTATGTACAGCTCGTTTGTTGTGCGCGTATTGTACGACGGCTGTACATGTACACTACATTCAAACCGGAAAATGACCCCTCCCCCCACTCCGCCCTTCTCCTCCTCCCCGGGTGAACAGTGATAATTCTTTACTTCCTTAGCAAACAAAAACAAAAGAAAACGTTTTTCGAAAGAGATTTATTAGACAATAACTGTAACTAACATCAGAACAAACATGGTGATATTATCGAAGCAATCGTTTGCGAGAAAGGGAATTAAACTGGGCATAAGGAGATAATAACGAGATATGATGGCACAGTGAGGTGACGCGGAATGGAGAGACAAACTATAGCGAGAGACGAATAGGGATCTGTTTCACATGGGGACTTTAGAGTAACATTGAGAGTTGAAATTGGGTTACAAAAAGGCACAATTTGGGAGTAGCTCAGTACGGCAAAACAATTCACAGAAATAGTGGGCAGAGTGGAACACGCAGTTCTAACATCATCTAATACTCACAGTTACTCGCCCTTCTTGTTCTTGTACTTGAACTTCTTGGAATCAGCGTCCGCTGCCATCTCCGCTGCTCGTCGCTTGCTGGCAGTGCCGGCGTCCGTATCTCGACGGCCGAGACGGCGGCTGAAACAAATAACTTACATCAGTAAAACATATAACATTTGACTCTCAATCACTGGGTGTCCCAGGTCTCATAGGAGACAGCCATTTTCGCGAACAGAGGGCGTAAGATTCATATATAAAAACAACTCAATCGTCATTATTCAACCTGCTTAACATCTAAAAAGTTTCAAATTGATTACTCACAACGTGCCCTGGATGATTTTCTCCATGGAGAACTTGTGATTGCAGTTGTCTAGGGATAGACCGCTCTGCTGGACCAGGAAGTCTGAAAAATACCAACTACAACAATCGATATAATTATATTCGATATCAATAATCGATATAATCGTTATACTTGCATTGCGCTTGCATAAAGTCAATATCGGAGTCGCGCCCGATGGCGCTCCTCCTCCTGGTTCACTAAAAGGCGCGAAATAAAAAGGGCAAACCACGTTTCACATGCTGGCATATACATATATATATATATATAAAACAACGCGTTAGGAAGTGAAATAGACCACATACCTCTGATTGGAAGCACGAACTCCTGCGGCAGGTTCTTTAGATGATTCGCACAATCTTTTCCGTCCACTCGGAAAGTGAACAGCTCGACTGGCGTGTCAGGTGAAATAATGGCCTGGAATCCATTCAAAATATGCGCTTTACAATCAAAACAAATAATGGTATTACCTTTTCCAGACACTGCAGCACGAACCTGTCGACCAGGAACTTGCTCTTCTGTCCGCCGATACCGAGTGCTTCGCTGACAAGGAGTGTGTACTCCTTGTCAAGGGCGACCACTAAACTTGAGAACGATAAAAACATGGAATAAGTCATTTTTTTAGTATAAAATGTATGGAATGCTACTCACCATCGAGTACACCCTCCACGGCTCGAGTTGACATGCCACTCAGATGAGGGAGAAGGGGTGCGCTTCCGAACGTGGCTTGCATCTTCTTCTCCCTCTCCGCTTCCAGCTTGTTCTGCGACTGCCGCGCGTCCTCGGCGACTTTCTTGACTTCTTCTGCGTGAACGCTTCGGATAACGGATAACTGAAGCAAAAATGAATCACCATATAAGGCGGATAAATTTAAAATTTGCTCAAATAAAAGCAAATTCGCAAAAATTCTGCAATATTCACTGGTATTACACAATGTTTCTAAAACACACTTTTTTGCGACTGATTTTAGCCCAAAAAATGTTGTTTTTGAAATCACCTGGATGGCCCGATTGCAGCAACTGCCAGCGGGCCAACTCATCATCACGTTAACTTCTCATCAATCATAACCTCATTAATGAGATAATGTCTCATTTCAAAAAGGTGATTTCAAAAACAACATTTTTTGGGCCAATGTATCTCAACTCACTGAGTATACTTTTAATCATCAGAAATTAGGGCCGATTTCGGATTACGGCAGAATTTTTGTGATTTTGCTATTATTTGAGCAAATTTTATATGCGTCCGCATTATATGTATCCTAATTCGTACCTGACTTTGAATGTATATGATCTGTGCGAGCGTATCGCGTCGCTCTGGATCAGAACATGATGAGTATGTAGAAACAGTGTCGCGCAGGTTGGCGGGACGTGCGTGCAGTTGGTGGACGGCGCGCAGCTGGTAGAGATGGTCCTGAAACGTTATTTTCCAAATTCAAATGACATGTTAAACTCACTTCCATCGACTGAGAAGAACTGAGAACATCGAGCTTGCTTTTGAGGTAGTCTGCGAGTAGGCGAGCATCCACCTGCGGACCTGTCAAATACAGGTGTGAAAAATAAATATAAAAAAACAAAACAAAAACAGAACATACCCAATTTCGGGGAAGCTGATTGTGGTGCACGTTCGTCTTGAACTCCCACGGCAGCCACTCTGAACAAGGGATAGTGAACTAGAATTAGCTTGCACTCACCGCATCAGCGTGGTATCCAAGTTCCTCGTGGCCTTGTTGTGAGTGGCCTCCGTGTCGGTGCGTCGTTTGATGAGAGGTGCGTGGATGGAAGAAGACACTAAAATAAAACTAACAAGGGCATAACAGCAGCATGAACATCAGCCGAACAAATTCCAAAATGTATCAATGCACACCTGGGGCGACCGATGACGGTGAGGGTGTCCACAGTTGCTCCATCCCGTACGGGGATGGCGCATCTTCGAGCGTTCCTCCCGCCTCCTGTCTCTGCTCCCTCATGTGTCGTTCTCGTCGAAACAGTTCAAACTGCTCGTACTCTGAGAGTTCGTTGAATGGTTTGACAGGCGTAAGGGTAGTATACTGAAACAGAAAAATTGAAATGAATACAAACGTTGCTATTACCTGGCCGTAGCCGTTCACCATCTGAGAAAGAGGTGGAGCGTTTGGATCCGCCATTGTACAGCGAGCAAGAATGCTGTAAGTGATAAACTATTATAAGAATTGAAATACTTTGAAAATAAAAACAATCAGGACAGTATATTGCATGTAAACAAATCGATTATCGGTAAGACGCTCATTCCACCGACATTTCGAATGAAAGTTTCAACAACAAAAAACGAATATGTAAGACGCAAACTGTGTCAGATATACAACGACAGTTGGGTTTTTCAGTTACAGTTAATATCATAACGAATTGGAAAACGAAATTCACGTAAGGCTGAAACATAATTTTGAAAACTAATTATTTCGAAATGATACGTGTGCATAGTAACCTAATTCTCACCATACACAAAACGCACACACAAGGAGACACTAACCTCATCTCGAGTACGGTTGCGAGATCAAGTTGATGAAGAAGTGACGCTGTTGAAGAGTTACGATCGCTCCAGTACCAACAACTTGATCCGAGTTGACGATAGTAGACTGCGGTCGTGCTCCAGACAACTCGGATACAAACGGGTAGTTATCGGAGATGTCTTGCATCCAAGCTTTCGCCTGGTGATCGACCATGTTCGTGATAAGGTCGTCGAATGCTGGCTGGACAACATATTGTTCGACAACCACCTTCACAACTCCAGTAGGTGTTATACCGACTCCGATAAAGTTGGCAGGTACATAATCTCCTCCGACACGAACCACGCATATATGATTCTGCGATGACGTGAGCATTCGAGTACCCGCACTTTTGGAACAGAATACGTCGCTCCTGATTCGACAGCGCCTCCTATATCGTAATTAAAAAATCGAACAACTACACGTACTCACCAAAATCTGTTACAATTCGCTGTTTCCAGAATCTGAACGATTGCATTGTCCACAGGATTATTGCGGTCAAGAAAGTCTCGCGCAGACACCTGTAACTAACAATTATCAGAAAAGTCTGTTAGTGATAAGGTTTCACCTCTGTGAACTGATCGATGCGCGCTGCTCCGCACAGAATCTTCGAACTTTTCGGGTTCAGTGCGCGCCCCACTTCTGCCATCAACGGACTTCCGTTTGATGCACGCCGTCTCACCTCCGGTTCAGCTGACGAGAGGGTTGAAGTTCTGAAAAAAAGTGTTCATCTGCATACTATACTACGTCCATGTCTGAATACCTCTCCATAGCATATTTGTGAGCGGCGCGTGTGTGTCCTCGTTTCGGTCCAGACTTGAGGTACTTATTCATCGCCTCAAATGGAGCAGTCGATGTCTCTGCTGGTGATCCCACGTGCTGCAGATCGTACTTGCCATGCACGCAGAGGCTCTGAAAAAAATGTATCACGTATTTTTAATGATTTTACCTCATAAAACTCCGTGATGTTGTTGTTTGTGATTTTTTCGAGTTGACAATTCATTGGCAATTTGGTGGAATCCTAGTGAAAAAAATGAAAAAAGAAGACATGAATGAGCAAAATGCGAGTTCATGGTCTTTTCATGAAGTCGTGATCTCTTCAGCTGTATACATAAACGTTTATATCACACGGTCTCTGTAAAAAGCGAACTATCGATAAACTAGAAAAATCATAGTCACGGATTTCGATGAAATTTATTTTTCTGAGGTTTTCGAAGATTCTAAACACATTCTGCGCAGTGGCTTAGTTCAAAAAAAATTTTGGTACCAGAAATGGTATACGGTACCACAAATTTGCAAAATGGCCCAAACTCAACCAAACTTTGATCTGAAGGTGTCTTTTTACTCGTTACATGATTAGAAACAAGTTTTATAATTGAACATTTTTGCATAATTTCGATAATAAAAAATATATTCACAAAACCGAAAAATTTTATATTTTTCCAGATATTTTCTTTTTTGAAAACAAACTAACATTGAATCAACATTGATGTTGATAATCGATAGATATTTGATATTTATCGATAATCGAAATGCGCGGCAAATAAGGACCAGCTTGCGTTGTTTTGCTTGCGGTATCCTGTGCGCAACCCAATCTCTTTCACTTTGGTCTGTTCGTAGATGTAGAATGAGAAATAATCGGGATGTGAACGACTTCGATCGCCTACTCTCTCTCTCTCTCCCTCTTTCTCTCTCTCTCTCCCCCTCTCTCTCTCTCTCTCTCCCTCTCTCTCTCTCCCTCTCTCTCTCTCCCTCTCTCTCTCTCTCCCTCTCTCTCCCTCTCTCTCTCTCTCTCTCTCTCTCTCTCTCTCTCTCTCTTTCTCTCTCTCTTCTTTCTCTCTCTCTCTCTCTCTCTCTCTCTCTCTCTCTTTCTTTCTCTCAGGATCCTTCAATGCCAAGCAAGTCTCACTCTGCAGGCATCTTAGGTGCGGGAAAATACAACATTTTAATCTTATGGAGTCCAAAATGATGGCTTACCGAGATGAAATCCGCAAAATTGGAATCATCACCAACATATTTATAACAACAATACTTCTGAAAAAAGAAGCTATACTTTGCTCACTTTATCAAGTAATCAAGTTTGCCAATGGCGATCAGCCTGCTTCGGCCTTGGCTGAAGCGCCTGCCGCGCAAAGAATTAAGGACACCGGAGTACGTTAGTACGAAAAAATCAAAGCTTTTCTATTCCACTCCCCCTCAGGACTATGGAATATGTGGACCTCGAAACAACAGCCAAATAATGGTAAAAAAAAATTTTTGGACTCAGCCACTGCGCAGGATGTGTTTAGAATGTTCGAAAACCTCAAGAAAATAATTTCATCAAAATCCGTGACTATGATTTTTCTAGTTTTGGTCTAGTCTGTGGAGAGTTCGATTTTCTCAGAGACCGTGTGATATATAATTGATTAACTTAGAATTGACACTACATAACAAGTTCTGTTGTTATTGTACCGTGACAGTGCGTTGTACATATTATAATATTCATCAGAGAAAAATAACATGGAACTCACGTGAAACTTGAAAGTGCACCCTGAATCTCCCAATAGACGCTGTTGCATCTCATACAGCCGATCTAGCTGCTCTCCGACCCAGTCGCACACTTCTTGTGTTAGTAGAAAACTGTCCATCCAGCGGGCCACAACTGCATGCAACATCATCAAAGTAGCCGTGGCATCGGAGCGGAACATGCGACAAGCTGCAGCCAAGGGGATGACAACAAGAGCGGTCTAAAAAGAGAAACACGAGTTATCAGAAAAGCGGAAGAAGCTTTGAATCGCAATATGACGATACCTCACCATCGCCTTTTCGTGTCCGCTGACATTACCAACGTGTACAATGTCGTCGGCGGGAGAACACTTGCGGTAGGTAGGCCATTCCGTGAGACGAAGAGACTGGTTTAACTCGCGAATGCTTCTAGCTGTCAGTCGAGCGTGGGGATTTTTGGACTCAGAAGAAAACATGTCTAAAAGAAATGCGAAACATATTCGATATTAGTTTCAAAATGGTCACCTCTTAGAGCATCAGACAAGTTTCCCTCAGCACATTGGTGTAGATAGTCAGATGCTAGAGTGTACGGCGGGATTTCAGCATTCCAGATACCGTAGTCTACAATACATTTGACTAGCAACGACTACAGATCTTCCAAATACCTCTAAATCCATTGCACCGCTGGGCTGAATCCTGAACTGGGTCAAACAACCCTCCAGGCAGCCGGAGATCACGAGCCTGGTTAGGCGGCCAGTATCGAACAGGGCAGCATGAATTGAAAAACATAAACGTCATGAAAAAGTATGAGATACCTGGATTGGTTTGCCCGTGTTGAGTGCACCGAGGGCATCCCATGAAACCATTGTGACCCGGAAGGTTCCAGACAGAGGCGGCTGCCTGTCAATACCCAAAGTTCACAACTTCCGGAATAATTATAATGAAACTTACAGGGCAGTCCAGACAAGAGTACGTTACCGACAGACAGACCTCCCACTGCAAAATTCAATTAGATGTACCACACGAGATATCAAAGTCAAAATTCGATATGTACCTGTCGACCGCCGTGGAACAACTGGAGAGGTATGCGTTGGGAGAGTTGAACGACTGTCGTGAATTGGATTAGCAACTCAGACCACAGACTCTTGTCAGGAGTCACACCACATGAGAGAGCGCCGATCATGACAACGTTTTCGGCTTTTCTCGCACACTTGGTGCCAGATCCACGATCGAACACATGGCCGGCCACAAATGACTCCTAAAATGATTGCTTTGAAGAACCCGCGACGGCCTTATACCACATTTATATCACCTGTCACAATCAGGATAGACGATACCGTCGCAATTCACCAGAAGCTGTACGTTGATGCGACCTCTGGCGAATTCGTTTCTGCTTTCCACTCCTGAAATGCTTTACCTTCATTTTCCGTTTAACCCTAATCATTTCCTCATTCTCAGTAACCCCACTTCTATATCCTATAACACTCAGATAAGCGTACGTTCGCAATAAACTATTTTAAATCTTTTTAAGTGCTCTCCATTTTTCAAGAAGCACATTTTCGAGCCCATCATGTCACAAAGACGGTGGCACATGTTTTATGAAATATGCATAATGTCTTATGGAAAGACCATCTGTAATACATTCCAAATTGCACTGCTTGCGCGCAACCGGTGCATAGACAGCCATAACGCGCGAATGGTCCATACAGTTTTCTTTGATCGTAATTAATTCTTTGATTGTAATGAATGTAAAGGCGTTAAGGTAAAGATAACCCCGATTCAAGAGATTATTTTCTTTGAGTTGAACAAAACATCAAATTGAAAAAAAAACACACACCATTTCGGTACTTCTCGTAGTACCGCATATCGTCTCTCCGAGTATCACCGACGGCGAGTGTATGGAAGAACGTGTGCCATTGAACTATCTTCTGTAAAGTGATTATAGAAGTAATTGATACAATGTTGTATCATTACCTCAATGTTCTTTTCCAACTTCTGCTGTAGAGATTTCGAAGAATCAAAGGTGTACACCGAATATGGAGCTGCGCGACTCGGCTTGTGAACTCTAAAATGAATCATCGATAATCAATTAAGTTCTCCATCACTCACGCTCCTGCCATGCCGTTGCCTATATCCAGGTTAGTGGCCCTGCAACCATATCATTATGTTTATACGCTTTGAAAAGTGAACTTACTGAAAAGTCGTTCTCCTTTCTTGGCATGTGTGCGATTCACAACGAGAAGTGGAGTTCGACAATCGACTCAAGCATTCACCACAATAGACGTTTTGTCGAACTGGAGACATCTCAAGGAGACCGGATCGTACACGCATTTGATCTTCCCAAGAGTATTTGAGAGGACCAACAGCCCGCTTTGCCGCGAAATCATATAATTCCTTCAATTTGGAGGGAGTGAGACCGGCAATTTCATCCAAGACAGTGAGTGCCAGCAAGTCATCTGGTACGGTTGCTAGCCATGCAGGAGGAACAGCGCCTGTAAATGAACGAAAACATGCATTCGTGGGTCATAACATACAAATCACACACCTCCTCTACCTCCCTGCGGACCACCCGGTCCTCCGCCGCCGCCGCCTCCGAGCGGACCACCCGGTCCTCCGCCGCCGCCGCCTCCGAGCGGACCACCCGGTCCTCCGCCGCCGCCGCCTCCGAGCGGACCACCCGGTCCTCCGCCGCCGCCGCCTCCGAGCGGACCGCCAGGTCCCCCGCCGCCGCCGCCTCCGAGCGGACCACCCGGTCCTCCGCCGCCACCGCCTCCGAGCGGACCGCCAGGTCCCCCGCCGCCGCCGCCTCCGAGCGGACCACCCGGTCCTCCGCCGCCGCCGCCTCCGAGCGAACCACCCGGTCCTCCGCCGCCACCGCCTCCGAGCGGACCGCCATCACCAACATATTTATAACAACAATACTTCTGAAAAAAGAAGCTATACTTTGCTCACTTTATCAAGTAATCAAGTTTGCCAATGGCGATCAGCCTGCTTCGGCCT
Organism: Rhabditoides inermis; assembly: GCA_963966185.1. Taxonomy (NCBI): domain Eukaryota; kingdom Metazoa; phylum Nematoda; class Chromadorea; order Rhabditida; family Rhabditidae; genus Rhabditoides; species Rhabditoides inermis. The sequence continues at coordinate 19,210 of CAWZYM010000480.1, read as the reverse complement.
TGGCTGAAGCGCCTGCCGCGCAAAGAATTAAGGACACCGGAGTACGTTAGTACGAAAAAATCAAAGCTTTTCTATTCCACTCCCCCTCAGGACTATGGAATATGTGGACCTCGAAACAACAGCCAAATAATGGTAAAAAAAAATTTTTGGACTCAGCCACTGCGCAGGATGTGTTTAGAATGTTCGAAAACCTCAAGAAAATAATTTCATCAAAATCCGTGACTATGATTTTTCTAGTTTTGGTCTAGTCTGTGGAGAGTTCGATTTTCTCAGAGACCGTGTGATATATAATTGATTAACTTAGAATTGACACTACATAACAAGTTCTGTTGTTATTGTACCGTGACAGTGCGTTGTACATATTATAATATTCATCAGAGAAAAATAACATGGAACTCACGTGAAACTTGAAAGTGCACCCTGAATCTCCCAATAGACGCTGTTGCATCTCATACAGCCGATCTAGCTGCTCTCCGACCCAGTCGCACACTTCTTGTGTTAGTAGAAAACTGTCCATCCAGCGGGCCACAACTGCATGCAACATCATCAAAGTAGCCGTGGCATCGGAGCGGAACATGCGACAAGCTGCAGCCAAGGGGATGACAACAAGAGCGGTCTAAAAAGAGAAACACGAGTTATCAGAAAAGCGGAAGAAGCTTTGAATCGCAATATGACGATACCTCACCATCGCCTTTTCGTGTCCGCTGACATTACCAACGTGTACAATGTCGTCGGCGGGAGAACACTTGCGGTAGGTAGGCCATTCCGTGAGACGAAGAGACTGGTTTAACTCGCGAATGCTTCTAGCTGTCAGTCGAGCGTGGGGATTTTTGGACTCAGAAGAAAACATGTCTAAAAGAAATGCGAAACATATTCGATATTAGTTTCAAAATGGTCACCTCTTAGAGCATCAGACAAGTTTCCCTCAGCACATTGGTGTAGATAGTCAGATGCTAGAGTGTACGGCGGGATTTCAGCATTCCAGATACCGTAGTCTACAATACATTTGACTAGCAACGACTACAGATCTTCCAAATACCTCTAAATCCATTGCACCGCTGGGCTGAATCCTGAACTGGGTCAAACAACCCTCCAGGCAGCCGGAGATCACGAGCCTGGTTAGGCGGCCAGTATCGAACAGGGCAGCATGAATTGAAAAACATAAACGTCATGAAAAAGTATGAGATACCTGGATTGGTTTGCCCGTGTTGAGTGCACCGAGGGCATCCCATGAAACCATTGTGACCCGGAAGGTTCCAGACAGAGGCGGCTGCCTGTCAATACCCAAAGTTCACAACTTCCGGAATAATTATAATGAAACTTACAGGGCAGTCCAGACAAGAGTACGTTACCGACAGACAGACCTCCCACTGCAAAATTCAATTAGATGTACCACACGAGATATCAAAGTCAAAATTCGATATGTACCTGTCGACCGCCGTGGAACAACTGGAGAGGTATGCGTTGGGAGAGTTGAACGACTGTCGTGAATTGGATTAGCAACTCAGACCACAGACTCTTGTCAGGAGTCACACCACATGAGAGAGCGCCGATCATGACAACGTTTTCGGCTTTTCCTCGCACACTTGGTGCCAGATCCACGATCGAACACATGGCCGGCCACAAATGACTCCTAAAATGATTGCTTTGAAGAACCCGCGACGGCCTTATACCACATTTATATCACCTGTCACAATCAGGATAGACGATACCGTCGCAATTCACCAGAAGCTGTACGTTGATGCGACCTCTGGCGAATTCGTTTCTGCTTTCCACTCCTGAAATGCTTTACCTTCATTTTCCGTTTAACCCTAATCATTTCCTCATTCTCAGTAACCCCACTTCTATATCCTATAACACTCAGATAAGCGTACGTTCGCAATGAACTATTTTAAATCTTTTTAAGTGCTCTCCATTTTTCAAGAAGCACATTTTCGAGCCCAATCATGTCACAAAGACGGTGGCACATGTTTTATGAAATATGCATAATGTCTTATGGAAAGACCATCTGTAATACATTCCAAATTGCACTGCTTGCGCGCAACCGGTGCATAGACAGCCATAACGCGCGAATGGTCCATACAGTTTTCTTTGATCGTAATTAATTCTTTGATTGTAATGAATGTAAAGGCGTTAAGGTAAAGATAACCCCGATTCAAGAGATTATTTTCTTTGAGTTGAACAAAACATCAAATTGAAAAAAAACACACACCATTTCGGTACTTCTCGTAGTACCGCATATCGTCTCTCCGAGTATCACCGACGGCGAGTGTATGGAAGAACGTGTGCCATTGAACTATCTTCTGTAAAGTGATTATAGAAGTAATTGATACAATGTTGTATCATTACCTCAATGTTCTTTTCCAACTTCTGCTGTAGAGATTTCGAAGAATCAAAGGTGTACACCGAATATGGAGCTGCGCGACTCGGCTTGTGAACTCTAAAATGAATCATCGATAATCAATTAAGTTCTCCATCACTCACGCTCCTGCCATGCCGTTGCCTATATCCAGGTTAGTGGCCCTGCAACCATATCATTATGTTTATACGCTTTGAAAAGTGAACTTACTGAAAAGTCGTTCTCCTTTCTTGGCATGTGTGCGATTCACAACGAGAAGTGGAGTTCGACAATCGACTCAAGCATTCACCACAATAGACGTTTTGTCGAACTGGAGACATCTCAAGGAGACCGGATCGTACACGCATTTGATCTTCCAAGAGTATTTGAGAGGACCAACAGCCCGCTTTGCCGCGAAATCATATAATTCCTTCAATTTGGAGGGAGTGAGACCGGCAATTTCATCCAAGACAGTGAGTGCCAGCAAGTCATCTGGTACGGTTGCTAGCCATGCAGGAGGAACAGCGCCTGTAAATGAACGAAAACATGCATTCGTGGGTCATAACATACAAATCACACACCTCCTCTACCTCCCTGCGGACCACCCGGTCCTCCGCCGCCGCCGCCTCCGAGCGGACCACCCGGTCCTCCGCCGCCGCCGCCTCCGAGCGGACCACCCGGTCCTCCGCCGCCGCCGCCTCCGAGCGGACCGCCAGGTCCCCCGCCGCCGCCGCCTCCGAGCGGACCACCCGGTCCTCCGCCGCCACCGCCTCCGAGCGGACCGCCAGGTCCCCCGCCGCCGCCGCCTCCGAGCGGACCACCCGGTCCTCCGCCGCCGCCGCCTCCGAGCGAACCACCCGGTCCTCCGCCGCCACCGCCTCCGAGCGGACCGCCAGTTCCCCCGCCGCCGCCGCCTCCGAGCGGACCACCCGGTCCTCCGCCGCCGCCGCCTCCGAGCGGACCACCCGGTCCTCCGCCGCCGCCCTGCGAGATGAATCCTCCTCTTCCGTCTTCAAAATTAAATTTTAATAATACGAGAAGAAAAATCACAAATCATACCTGCATTGCATGTGAAATCAATCGGCTGGCAATCCATTGACTCTCCATCCACTTCATTCATTTCATAGCTTCTGTTGAATACTCAAACAAATCATTCAATTAATGTTTACTCAGAATTAGTTGAAACTACCTTCGTCTAAGTCTTTTTCTTTCCACAATTTCGAGGGAGGAGCATCGTCCCACCACCACGCGTCGTCTTCCATTATCCTAACAAAAAAATAAAAATCATACCAAAACAATATACATTGAAACAACAAAAATGACAGAAAAAATAACATTGTTCCAGTTTTCAGAGCACTCGCATCATTGTGTGCGATGTAATGTTCATGTACAGTACGTGTACTGTACATTTCTTTTCGTACAGTTGGCGTACAAGTAGCGTGCAATGTATTGAGTCCTGACTGTACGCGTACTGTACATAACACGGTGCTTGGCCGCGTACAATACCGCCGGATTACCGAGTAGGCAGGGTCGCGCGTCTCTCGCTTCGCGCCAAGTGGGCGGGGCATAGTCAGCTCGCCCGAGTTGGGTATAAAGGGAGGCTGCCGGATCACTCGGGCATCGAGTTTTCTCTCGTACATCGCTGCTCATCATGTCTGGACGTGGAAAGGGAGGCAAGGCCAAGTCTGGAGGAAAGGCCAAGTCGCGTTCGTCTCGCGCCGGACTTCAGTTCCCGGTCGGACGTCTCCACCGTATGCTCCGCAAGGGCAACTACGCCCAGCGCGTCGGAGCCGGAGCGCCCGTGTACCTCGCCGCCGTGCTTGAGTACCTGGCCGCTGAGGTTCTCGAGCTCGCCGGAAACGCCGCCCGCGACAACAAGAAGACCAGGATCAACCCCCGCCATCTCCAGCTCGCTGTGCGCAACGACGAGGAGCTGAACAAGCTGCTCTCCGGAGTCACCATCGCCCAGGGAGGAGTGCTGCCCAACATCCAGGCCGTGCTTCTGCCCAAGAAGACCGGCGGTGACAAGGAGTAAGCGATCGCTCGCTACACCAACACCCAACCCAACGGCCCTCTTTAGGGCCACCTATTTGTGAAACAAACTCACTAGTGAATCCTGACCGATTCACTATTCTCTTTCATTGATCTCTTGCCTTGTTTGAATAAAAGTATTCTAGTTTCCGTGCTGATGAATTGTTTTGTGATGCAAACAAGTGTGTATGGTGGCTTGAAAGTGTAGAATATGTGATGGGATAAAAGTAGCTAGAATTTTAGTCTCATTCATTGTATTCATGCTATAAGCGTACAGTCACGCGCAAGTCGTGTTCGAAGGGTGTTTTCGAATGAAATATTGCTTCAACTAGAATACAATAAAGGTTTTTTTTTTATGTGATCATAGTTGCATTTGATGAGAAGATGTCTGTTTTGTCGTATGTGATGGACGTTGGATGAGTGGTGAGAGGATGGCGGGAACGCGCGGTTAGGCCCCGCCCTCCACCGATCTGACCCCGAGCCGTATAAAAGGGGTGGGCCCGGTTCAGTCAGCATCGTTCACTCGATACCAGCAATGGCCCGTACCAAGCAGACCGCCCGCAAGTCGACCGGAGGAAAGGCTCCCCGCAAGCAGCTCGCCACCAAGGCTGCCCGCAAGTCGGCCCCCGCCACCGGAGGAGTCAAGAAGCCCCACCGTTACCGCCCGGGAACCGTCGCTCTCCGCGAGATCCGCCGTTACCAGAAGTCGACTGAGCTCCTCATCCGCAAGCTGCCTTTCCAGCGCCTTGTGCGTGAGATCGCCCAGGACTTCAAGACGGACCTGCGCTTCCAGTCGTCGGCTGTGATGGCCCTCCAGGAGGCCTCCGAGGCTTACCTCGTTGGACTCTTCGAGGACACCAACCTGTGCGCCATCCATGCCAAGCGCGTCACCATCATGCCCAAGGACATCCAGCTGGCTCGCCGCATCCGTGGCGAGAGGGCGTAAATGCCTTCGTGAACCCACTCACATAGAACCCAACGGCCCTCTTTAGGGCCACCTATATGTGAAAGAAACTTATTGAATCTCACTGATTCACCATTCAATTGATCTCTTTATTAATAAACAATTTTGATCACTGCATTTGTTTGACGGTGATTTGTGTGAGAGGAGCTTCTTAGATAAACTGATGTGTGTTGTTAAAGCGATGTTGTTGGGATATTTATAAGAAAGTTGTGCATATTGTATATAGTGATATTAGTATTGATCATTGCGTGGTGATAGTGTTGTTTGTAGAGAGTGTGTGAGTGACAGTACTGTGTTGTAGATGTGATGGTGATATATTTTCGCTCCCATGCTTCATATCTCTCTCAGGCAGGTACGGATAAGTGTGTCTCTCCTCACTACATAGGTCATTGTGCCGTCGTCATTCGATCGATCGATATACCAATGGTTGTTTTAAGAGTGACCGCAGGGGGTGAGAGAGAGAGAGGGGTGAGAAGACGTGGGTCGGGTCACTCACCACATCACGCGACACTCGGTGAATCGCGCGCGCGATCCAAAGAGGGCGGAGCGACGAAACCCCGCCCTCCACCGACGGGGTATAAGATAGGGGAGGCGAGAGAAGGGGTACCACTCGGTTACACCGTCTGTCCCAGTTACCATGCCGCCCAAGCCGTCCGCCAAGGGAGCCAAGAAGGCCGCCAAGTCGCAGAAGACCACCCGCACCGGAGACAAGAAGAAGAGAAAGAGCCGCAAGGAGTCTTACTCTGTCTACATCTACCGTGTGCTGAAGCAGGTCCACCCCGACACCGGAGTCTCCTCCAAGGCCATGTCGATCATGAACTCGTTCGTCAACGACGTGTTCGAGCGCATCGCCGCCGAGGCCTCCCGTCTGGCCCACTACAACAAGAGGTCCACCATCTCCTCCCGCGAAATCCAGACCGCGGTCCGTCTTATCCTTCCTGGAGAGCTTGCCAAGCACGCCGTCTCTGAGGGCACCAAGGCCGTCACCAAGTACACTTCCTCCAAGTAAATTGGAGTAGTGCTTCACAACCAACCCAACGGCCCTCTTTAGGGCCACCTATATGTGAAATCAAACTCATCTCGCTGTGTCGAGTCAATAGTCGTGTTCGATCTCGTTTATTTTGCATCATAAAAATTTATGTCCTCATATCTTGTTTTGTAGTGTTGGTTGGGAATTTCGAGGTGAATTGATGCTGTGCAACAGAAACTCGTTGCAAAGAGCTGTATTGAACAGTACAGTGTGTCGCTGTTTTGTGATGACGGAATTGGGAAATGAAGAGAATCTTTGTTTAGTAGTGTACTGTATCTTCTGTAATATTTGAATGTCTTGGTCTAGATGAATCGATAACAAAGCAGGACGGACGCCTGGTGAGAGAGAGACGCCGAGTGAGAGTTTTGGCGCGCATTTTGGGGTCCCTCGTCGGTCGGGAGCTGGGTGGAGTGGCATATATGCGGGCGCCGCGGAGAAGTCATCATCTCATTCGTGAGCTACTACTATCATGTCTGGACGCGGCAAGGGAGGCAAAGGACTCGGAAAGGGAGGCGCCAAGCGTCACCGCAAGGTTCTGCGCGACAACATCCAGGGCATCACCAAGCCCGCTATCCGCCGTCTGGCTCGCCGTGGAGGAGTCAAGCGTATCTCCGGACTCATCTACGAGGAGACCCGCGGTGTCCTCAAGGTGTTCCTCGAGAACGTGATCCGTGACGCCGTCACCTACTGCGAGCACGCCAAGAGGAAGACCGTCACTGCCATGGACGTCGTCTACGCCCTCAAGCGCCAGGGCCGCACCCTCTACGGATTCGGCGGATAAGTCGTCCGATCTCAATGAGACCACCAAACCAACCCAACAGCCCTCTTTAGGGCTACCTATATGTGAAACAAACTATTGAATCTTTTGATTCAACTGATCTCTCTTTTTGTGATAAATCTTTGTGCATTTATTTTGACTCGTTTCACTACTGAAGGAGGGAATTTGTCTTGCTGTTGACTGAGATTTGTTTGGTGGATGGGTGCTTACCGCAATTTTCCTGGTTTGTAATTGTTAATGAAATTCGGCAAATTTGTTGTAAATTATTTACCTGTTCAGTGTAAAAGTATCCTCTTATTCAAATTTAACTCATTGTGATGTGAGGCTGAATGAATTCACTGTTTTATCCTGTCTCTACTACCCACTATACAGTAGTGTAATCAATATTCCCACAATCTCACTGCATAAACTCGATTCGATCGATAAGACACATCTGCCCTGTGCACAGTGTGCTCTATTTCTCTACACTCTCCGAGAGACGCCGTCTCTCGCTTCGCCTAGGCAGGGTCGCGCGTCTCTCGCTTCGCGCCAAGTGGGCGGGGCATAGTCAGCTCGCCCGAGTTGGGTATAAAGGGAGGCTGCCGGATCACTCGGGCATCGAGTTTTCTCTCGTACATCGCTGCTCATCATGTCTGGACGTGGAAAGGGAGGCAAGGCCAAGTCTGGAGGAAAGGCCAAGTCGCGTTCGTCTCGCGCCGGACTTCAGTTCCCGGTCGGACGTCTCCACCGTATGCTCCGCAAGGGCAACTACGCCCAGCGCGTCGGAGCCGGAGCGCCCGTGTACCTCGCCGCCGTGCTTGAGTACCTGGCCGCTGAGGTTCTCGAGCTCGCCGGAAACGCCGCCCGCGACAACAAGAAGACCAGGATCAACCCCCGCCATCTCCAGCTCGCTGTGCGCAACGACGAGGAGCTGAACAAGCTGCTCTCCGGAGTCACCATCGCCCAGGGAGGAGTGCTGCCCAACATCCAGGCCGTGCTTCTGCCCAAGAAGACCGGCGGTGACAAGGAGTAAGCGATCGCTCGCTACACCAACACCCAACCCAACGGCCCTCTTTAGGGCCACCTATTTGTGAAACAAACTCACTAGTGAATCCTGACCGATTCACTATTCTCTTTCATTGATCTCTTGCCTTGTTTGAATAAAAGTATTCTAGTTTCCGTGCTGATGAATTGTTTTGTGATACAAACAAGTGTGTATGGTGGCTTGAAAGTGTAGAATATGTGATGGGATAAAAGGAGCTAGAATTTTAGTCTCATTCATTGTATTCATGCTATAAGCGTACAGTCACGCGCAAGTCGTGTTCGAAGGGTGTTTTCGAATGAAATATTGCTTCAACTAGAATACAATAAAGGTTTTTTTATGTGATCATAGTTGCATTTGATGAGAAGATGTCTGTTTTGTCGTATGTGATGGACGTTGGATGAGTGGTGAGAGGATGGCGGGAACGCGCGGTTAGGCCCCGCCCTCCACCGATCTGACCCCGAGCCGTATAAAAGGGGTGGGCCCGGTTCAGTCAGCATCGTTCACTCGATACCAGCAATGGCCCGTACCAAGCAGACCGCCCGCAAGTCGACCGGAGGAAAGGCTCCCCGCAAGCAGCTCGCCACCAAGGCTGCCCGCAAGTCGGCCCCCGCCACCGGAGGAGTCAAGAAGCCCCACCGTTACCGCCCGGGAACCGTCGCTCTCCGCGAGATCCGCCGTTACCAGAAGTCGACTGAGCTCCTCATCCGCAAGCTGCCTTTCCAGCGCCTTGTGCGTGAGATCGCCCAGGACTTCAAGACGGACCTGCGCTTCCAGTCGTCGGCTGTGATGGCCCTCCAGGAGGCCTCCGAGGCTTACCTCGTTGGACTCTTCGAGGACACCAACCTGTGCGCCATCCATGCCAAGCGCGTCACCATCATGCCCAAGGACATCCAGCTGGCTCGCCGCATCCGTGGCGAGAGGGCGTAAATGCCTTCGTGAACCCACTCACATAGAACCCAACGGCCCTCTTTAGGGCCACCTATATGTGAAAGAAACTTATTGAATCTCACTGATTCACCATTCAATTGATCTCTTTATTAATAAACAATTTTGATCACTGCATTTGTTTGACGGTGATTTGTGTGAGAGGAGCTTCTTAGATAAACTGATGTGTGTTGTTAAAGCGATGTTGTTGGGATATTTATAAGAAAGTTGTGCATATTGTATATAGTGATATTAGTATTGATCATTGCGTGGTGATAGTGTTGTTTGTAGAGAGTGTGTGAGTGACAGTACTGTGTTGTAGATGTGATGGTGATATATTTTCGCTCCCATGCTTCATATCTCTCTCAGGCAGGTACGGATAAGTGTGTCTCTCCTCACTACATAGGTCATTGTGCCGTCGTCATTCGATCGATCGATATACCAATGGTTGTTTTAAGAGTGACCGCAGGGGGTGAGAGAGAGAGAGGGGTGAGAAGACGTGGGTCGGGTCACTCACCACATCACGCGACACTCGGTGAATCGCGCGCGCGATCCAAAGAGGGCGGAGCGACGAAACCCCGCCCTCCACCGACGGGGTATAAGAAAGGGAGGCGAGAGAAGGGGTACCACTCGGTTACACCGTCTGTCCCAGTTACCATGCCGCCCAAGCCGTCCGCCAAGGGAGCCAAGAAGGCCGCCAAGTCGCAGAAGACCACCCGCACCGGAGACAAGAAGAAGAGAAAGAGCCGCAAGGAGTCTTACTCTGTCTACATCTACCGTGTGCTGAAGCAGGTCCACCCCGACACCGGAGTCTCCTCCAAGGCCATGTCGATCATGAACTCGTTCGTCAACGACGTGTTCGAGCGCATCGCCGCCGAGGCCTCCCGTCTGGCCCACTACAACAAGAGGTCCACCATCTCCTCCCGCGAAATCCAGACCGCGGTCCGTCTTATCCTTCCTGGAGAGCTTGCCAAGCACGCCGTCTCTGAGGGCACCAAGGCCGTCACCAAGTACACTTCCTCCAAGTAAATTGGAGTAGTGCTTCACAACCAACCCAACGGCCCTCTTTAGGGCCACCTATATGTGAAATCAAACTCATCTCGCTGTGTCGAGTCAATAGTCGTGTTCGATCTCGTTTATTTTGCATCATAAAAATTTATGTCCTCATATCTTGTTTTGTAGTGTTGGTTGGGAATTTCGAGGTGAATTGATGCTGTGCAACAGAAACTCGTTGCAAAGAGCTGTATTGAACAGTACAGTGTGTCGCTGTTTTGTGATGACGGAATTGGGAAATGAAGAGAATCTTTGTTTAGTAGTGTACTGTATCTTCTGTAATATTTGAATGTCTTGGTCTAGATGAATCGATAACAAAGCAGGACGGACGCCTGGTGAGAGAGAGACGCCGAGTGAGAGTTTTGGCGCGCATTTTGGGGTCCCTCGTCGGTCGGGAGCTGGGTGGAGTGGCATATATGCGGGCGCCGCGGAGAAGTCATCATCTCATTCGTGAGCTACTACTATCATGTCTGGACGCGGCAAGGGAGGCAAAGGACTCGGAAAGGGAGGCGCCAAGCGTCACCGCAAGGTTCTGCGCGACAACATCCAGGGCATCACCAAGCCCGCTATCCGCCGTCTGGCTCGCCGTGGAGGAGTCAAGCGTATCTCCGGACTCATCTACGAGGAGACCCGCGGTGTCCTCAAGGTGTTCCTCGAGAACGTGATCCGTGACGCCGTCACCTACTGCGAGCACGCCAAGAGGAAGACCGTCACTGCCATGGACGTCGTCTACGCCCTCAAGCGCCAGGGCCGCACCCTCTACGGATTCGGCGGATAAGTCGTCCGATCTCAATGAGACCACCAAACCAACCCAACAGCCCTCTTTAGGGCTACCTATATGTGAAACAAACTATTGAATCTTTTGATTCAACTGATCTCTCTTTTTGTGATAAATCTTTGTGCATTTATTTTGACTCGTTTCACTACTGAAGGAGGGAATTTGTCTTGCTGTTGACTGAGATTTGTTTGGTGGATGGGTGCTTACCGCAATTTTCCTGGTTTGTAATTGTTAATGAAATTCGGCAAATTTGTTGTAAATTATTTACCTGTTCAGTGTAAAAGTATCCTCTTATTCAAATTTAACTCATTGTGATGTGAGGCTGAATGAATTCACTGTTTTATCCTGTCTCTACTACCCACTATACAGTAGTGTAATCAATATTCCCACAATCTCACTGCATAAACTCGATTCGATCGATAAGACACATCTGCCCTGTGCACAGTGTGCTCTATTTCTCTACACTCTCCGAGAGACGCCGTCTCTCGCTTCGCCTAGGCAGGGTCGCGCGTCTCTCGCTTCGCGCCAAGTGGGCGGGGCATAGTCAGCTCGCCCGAGTTGGGTATAAAGGGAGGCTGCCGGATCACTCGGGCATCGAGTTTTCTCTCGTACATCGCTGCTCATCATGTCTGGACGTGGAAAGGGAGGCAAGGCCAAGTCTGGAGGAAAGGCCAAGTCGCGTTCGTCTCGCGCCGGACTTCAGTTCCCGGTCGGACGTCTCCACCGTATGCTCCGCAAGGGCAACTACGCCCAGCGCGTCGGAGCCGGAGCGCCCGTGTACCTCGCCGCCGTGCTTGAGTACCTGGCCGCTGAGGTTCTCGAGCTCGCCGGAAACGCCGCCCGCGACAACAAGAAGACCAGGATCAACCCCCGCCATCTCCAGCTCGCTGTGCGCAACGACGAGGAGCTGAACAAGCTGCTCTCCGGAGTCACCATCGCCCAGGGAGGAGTGCTGCCCAACATCCAGGCCGTGCTTCTGCCCAAGAAGACCGGCGGTGACAAGGAGTAAGCGATCGCTCGCTACACCAACACCCAACCCAACGGCCCTCTTTAGGGCCACCTATTTGTGAAACAAACTCACTAGTGAATCCTGACCGATTCACTATTCTCTTTCATTGATCTCTTGCCTTGTTTGAATAAAAGTATTCTAGTTTCCGTGCTGATGAATTGTTTTGTGATACAAACAAGTGTGTATGGTGGCTTGAAAGTGTAGAATATGTGATGGGATAAAAGGAGCTAGAATTTTAGTCTCATTCATTGTATTCATGCTATAAGCGTACAGTCACGCGCAAGTCGTGTTCGAAGGGTGTTTTCGAATGAAATATTGCTTCAACTAGAATACAATAAAGGTTTTTTTATGTGATCATAGTTGCATTTGATGAGAAGATGTCTGTTTTGTCGTATGTGATGGACGTTGGATGAGTGGTGAGAGGATGGCGGGAACGCGCGGTTAGGCCCCGCCCTCCACCGATCTGACCCCGAGCCGTATAAAAGGGGTGGGCCCGGTTCAGTCAGCATCGTTCACTCGATACCAGCAATGGCCCGTACCAAGCAGACCGCCCGCAAGTCGACCGGAGGAAAGGCTCCCCGCAAGCAGCTCGCCACCAAGGCTGCCCGCAAGTCGGCCCCCGCCACCGGAGGAGTCAAGAAGCCCCACCGTTACCGCCCGGGAACCGTCGCTCTCCGCGAGATCCGCCGTTACCAGAAGTCGACTGAGCTCCTCATCCGCAAGCTGCCTTTCCAGCGCCTTGTGCGTGAGATCGCCCAGGACTTCAAGACGGACCTGCGCTTCCAGTCGTCGGCTGTGATGGCCCTCCAGGAGGCCTCCGAGGCTTACCTCGTTGGACTCTTCGAGGACACCAACCTGTGCGCCATCCATGCCAAGCGCGTCACCATCATGCCCAAGGACATCCAGCTGGCTCGCCGCATCCGTGGCGAGAGGGCGTAAATGCCTTCGTGAACCCACTCACATAGAACCCAACGGCCCTCTTTAGGGCCACCTATATGTGAAAGAAACTTATTGAATCTCACTGATTCACCATTCAATTGATCTCTTTATTAATAAACAATTTTGATCACTGCATTTGTTTGACGGTGATTTGTGTGAGAGGAGCTTCTTAGATAAACTGATGTGTGTTGTTAAAGCGATGTTGTTGGGATATTTATAAGAAAGTTGTGCATATTGTATATAGTGATATTAGTATTGATCATTGCGTGGTGATAGTGTTGTTTGTAGAGAGTGTGTGAGTGACAGTACTGTGTTGTAGATGTGATGGTGATATATTTTCGCTCCCATGCTTCATATCTCTCTCAGGCAGGTACGGATAAGTGTGTCTCTCCTCACTACATAGGTCATTGTGCCGTCGTCATTCGATCGATCGATATACCAATGGTTGTTTTAAGAGTGACCGCAGGGGGTGAGAGAGAGAGAGGGGTGAGAAGACGTGGGTCGGGTCACTCACCACATCACGCGACACTCGGTGAATCGCGCGCGCGATCCAAAGAGGGCGGAGCGACGAAACCCCGCCCTCCACCGACGGGGTATAAGAAAGGGAGGCGAGAGAAGGGGTACCACTCGGTTACACCGTCTGTCCCAGTTACCATGCCGCCCAAGCCGTCCGCCAAGGGAGCCAAGAAGGCCGCCAAGTCGCAGAAGACCACCCGCACCGGAGACAAGAAGAAGAGAAAGAGCCGCAAGGAGTCTTACTCTGTCTACATCTACCGTGTGCTGAAGCAGGTCCACCCCGACACCGGAGTCTCCTCCAAGGCCATGTCGATCATGAACTCGTTCGTCAACGACGTGTTCGAGCGCATCGCCGCCGAGGCCTCCCGTCTGGCCCACTACAACAAGAGGTCCACCATCTCCTCCCGCGAAATCCAGACCGCGGTCCGTCTTATCCTTCCTGGAGAGCTTGCCAAGCACGCCGTCTCTGAGGGCACCAAGGCCGTCACCAAGTACACTTCCTCCAAGTAAATTGGAGTAGTGCTTCACAACCAACCCAACGGCCCTCTTTAGGGCCACCTATATGTGAAATCAAACTCATCTCGCTGTGTCGAGTCAATAGTCGTGTTCGATCTCGTTTATTTTGCATCATAAAAATTTATGTCCTCATATCTTGTTTTGTAGTGTTGGTTGGGAATTTCGAGGTGAATTGATGCTGTGCAACAGAAACTCGTTGCAAAGAGCTGTATTGAACAGTACAGTGTGTCGCTGTTTTGTGATGACGGAATTGGGAAATGAAGAGAATCTTTGTTTAGTAGTGTACTGTATCTTCTGTAATATTTGAATGTCTTGGTCTAGATGAATCGATAACAAAGCAGGACGGACGCCTGGTGAGAGAGAGACGCCGAGTGAGAGTTTTGGCGCGCATTTTGGGGTCCCTCGTCGGTCGGGAGCTGGGTGGAGTGGCATATATGCGGGCGCCGCGGAGAAGTCATCATCTCATTCGTGAGCTACTACTATCATGTCTGGACGCGGCAAGGGAGGCAAAGGACTCGGAAAGGGAGGCGCCAAGCGTCACCGCAAGGTTCTGCGCGACAACATCCAGGGCATCACCAAGCCCGCTATCCGCCGTCTGGCTCGCCGTGGAGGAGTCAAGCGTATCTCCGGACTCATCTACGAGGAGACCCGCGGTGTCCTCAAGGTGTTCCTCGAGAACGTGATCCGTGACGCCGTCACCTACTGCGAGCACGCCAAGAGGAAGACCGTCACTGCCATGGACGTCGTCTACGCCCTCAAGCGCCAGGGCCGCACCCTCTACGGATTCGGCGGATAAGTCGTCCGATCTCAATGAGACCACCAAACCAACCCAACAGCCCTCTTTAGGGCTACCTATATGTGAAACAAACTATTGAATCTTTTGATTCAACTGATCTCTCTTTTTGTGATAAATCTTTGTGCATTTATTTTGACTCGTTTCACTACTGAAGGAGGGAATTTGTCTTGCTGTTGACTGAGATTTGTTTGGTGGATGGGTGCTTACCGCAATTTTCCTGGTTTGTAATTGTTAATGAAATTCGGCAAATTTGTTGTAAATTATTTACCTGTTCAGTGTAAAAGTATCCTCTTATTCAAATTTAACTCATTGTGATGTGAGGCTGAATGAATTCACTGTTTTATCCTGTCTCTACTACCCACTATACAGTAGTGTAATCAATATTCCCACAATCTCACTGCATAAACTCGATTCGATCGATAAGACACATCTGCCCTGTGCACAGTGTGCTCTATTTCTCTACACTCTCCGAGAGACGCCGTCTCTCGCTTCGCCTAGGCAGGGTCGCGCGTCTCTCGCTTCGCGCCAAGTGGGCGGGGCATAGTCAGCTCGCCCGAGTTGGGTATAAAGGGAGGCTGCCGGATCACTCGGGCATCGAGTTTTCTCTCGTACATCGCTGCTCATCATGTCTGGACGTGGAAAGGGAGGCAAGGCCAAGTCTGGAGGAAAGGCCAAGTCGCGTTCGTCTCGCGCCGGACTTCAGTTCCCGGTCGGACGTCTCCACCGTATGCTCCGCAAGGGCAACTACGCCCAGCGCGTCGGAGCCGGAGCGCCCGTGTACCTCGCCGCCGTGCTTGAGTACCTGGCCGCTGAGGTTCTCGAGCTCGCCGGAAACGCCGCCCGCGACAACAAGAAGACCAGGATCAACCCCCGCCATCTCCAGCTCGCTGTGCGCAACGACGAGGAGCTGAACAAGCTGCTCTCCGGAGTCACCATCGCCCAGGGAGGAGTGCTGCCCAACATCCAGGCCGTGCTTCTGCCCAAGAAGACCGGCGGTGACAAGGAGTAAGCGATCGCTCGCTACACCAACACCCAACCCAACGGCCCTCTTTAGGGCCACCTATTTGTGAAACAAACTCACTAGTGAATCCTGACCGATTCACTATTCTCTTTCATTGATCTCTTGCCTTGTTTGAATAAAAGTATTCTAGTTTCCGTGCTGATGAATTGTTTTGTGATGCAAACAAGTGTGTATGGTGGCTTGAAAGTGTAGAATATGTGATGGGATAAAAGGAGCTAGAATTTTAGTCTCATTCATTGTATTCATGCTATAAGCGTACAGTCACGCGCAAGTCGTGTTCGAAGGGTGTTTTCGAATGAAATATTGCTTCAACTAGAATACAATAAAGGTTTTTTTTATGTGATCATAGTTGCATTTGATGAGAAGATGTCTGTTTTGTCGTATGTGATGGACGTTGGATGAGTGGTGAGAGGATGGCGGGAACGCGCGGTTAGGCCCCGCCCTCCACCGATCTGACCCCGAGCCGTATAAAAGGGGTGGGCCCGGTTCAGTCAGCATCGTTCACTCGATACCAGCAATGGCCCGTACCAAGCAGACCGCCCGCAAGTCGACCGGAGGAAAGGCTCCCCGCAAGCAGCTCGCCACCAAGGCTGCCCGCAAGTCGGCCCCCGCCACCGGAGGAGTCAAGAAGCCCCACCGTTACCGCCCGGGAACCGTCGCTCTCCGCGAGATCCGCCGTTACCAGAAGTCGACTGAGCTCCTCATCCGCAAGCTGCCTTTCCAGCGCCTTGTGCGTGAGATCGCCAGGACTTCAAGACGGACCTGCGCTTCCAGTCGTCGGCTGTGATGGCCCTCCAGGAGGCCTCCGAGGCTTACCTCGTTGGACTCTTCGAGGACACCAACCTGTGCGCCATCCATGCCAAGCGCGTCACCATCATGCCCAAGGACATCCAGCTGGCTCGCCGCATCCGTGGCGAGAGGGCGTAAATGCCTTCGTGAACCCACTCACATAGAACCCAACGGCCCTCTTTAGGGCCACCTATATGTGAAAGAAACTTATTGAATCTCACTGATTCACCATTCAATTGATCTCTTTATTAATAAACAATTTTGATCACTGCATTTGTTTGACGGTGATTTGTGTGAGAGGAGCTTCTTAGATAAACTGATGTGTGTTGTTAAAGCGATGTTGTTGGGATATTTATAAGAAAGTTGTGCATATAGTATATAGTGATATTAGTATTGATCATTGCGTGGTGATAGTGTTGTTTGTAGAGAGTGTGTGAGTGACAGTACTGTGTTGTAGATGTGATGGTGATATATTTTCGCTCCCATGCTTCATATCTCTCTCAGGCAGGTACGGATAAGTGTGTCTCTCCTCACTACATAGGTCATTGTGCCGTCGTCATTCGATCGATCGATATACCAATGGTTGTTTTAAGAGTGACCGCAGGGGGTGAGAGAGAGAGAGGGGTGAGAAGACGTGGGTCGGGTCACTCACCACATCACGCGACACTCGGTGAATCGCGCGCGCGATCCAAAGAGGGCGGAGCGACGAAACCCCGCCCTCCACCGACGGGGTATAAGATAGGGGAGGCGAGAGAAGGGGTACCACTCGGTTACACCGTCTGTCCCAGTTACCATGCCGCCCAAGCCGTCCGCCAAGGGAGCCAAGAAGGCCGCCAAGTCGCAGAAGACCACCCGCACCGGAGACAAGAAGAAGAGAAAGAGCCGCAAGGAGTCTTACTCTGTCTACATCTACCGTGTGCTGAAGCAGGTCCACCCCGACACCGGAGTCTCCTCCAAGGCCATGTCGATCATGAACTCGTTCGTCAACGACGTGTTCGAGCGCATCGCCGCCGAGGCCTCCCGTCTGGCCCACTAC
Source organism: Rhabditoides inermis (assembly GCA_963966185.1). Classification (NCBI taxonomy): domain Eukaryota; kingdom Metazoa; phylum Nematoda; class Chromadorea; order Rhabditida; family Rhabditidae; genus Rhabditoides; species Rhabditoides inermis. The sequence goes on along the minus strand of CAWZYM010000480.1, from coordinate 1,668 downwards.
AACAAGAGGTCCACCATCTCCTCCCGCGAAATCCAGACCGCGGTCCGTCTTATCCTTCCTGGAGAGCTTGCCAAGCACGCCGTCTCTGAGGGCACCAAGGCCGTCACCAAGTACACTTCCTCCAAGTAAATTGGAGTAGTGCTTCACAACCAACCCAACGGCCCTCTTTAGGGCCACCTATATGTGAAATCAAACTCATCTCGCTGTGTCGAGTCAATAGTCGTGTTCGATCTCGTTTATTTTGCATCATAAAAATTTATGTCCTCATATCTTGTTTTGTAATGTTGGTTGGGAATTTCGAGGTGAATTGATGCTGTGCAACAGAAACTCTGCAAAGAGCTTGCAAAGAGCTGTATTGAACAGTACAGTGTGTCGCTGTTTTGTGATGACGGAATTGGAAATGAAGAGAATCTTTGTTTAGTAGTGTACTGTATCTTCTGTAATATTTGAATGTCTTGGTCTAGATGAATCGATAACAAAGCAGGACGGACGCCTGGTGAGAGAGAGACGCCGAGTGAGAGTTTTGGCGCGCTTTTTGGGGTCCCTCGTCGGTCGGGAGCTGGGTGGAGTGGCATATATACGGGCGCCGCGGAGAAGTCATCATCTCATTCGTGAGCTACTACTATCATGTCTGGACGCGGCAAGGGAGGCAAAGGACTCGGAAAGGGAGGCGCCAAGGATAGCGCCGAGGGTTGTGACTTGCCTATAGTGATGCCCTGTCTTCCACAGAACCCGCATGTCGCCGGGCACTGCACTCGCATCACATCGTAGTACACGGGGTCAGTGCAGAGGGCGGTCCGGGCGGGACAGTCCGACACCCCAGTCTCCGGGTTCAACAGGTCCGCACATGTGCGCAAGTCTGAAAAGTATATGATTTGGTTTTATGATATACTACTATTGTGTGCTAGATTACTGTAGTACAGCACACAATACTATGTATACTAGGTATACTATTATATAGTTTTATCATCTTCTGCAACAAATACTATATACGACACTATGTATTATGTCTACAGTATACTCTCCTACCGCAGTGTACTCACTGGACGCGGACGCGACAGCCGCAGTGCCACAGAAGCCGCATGTGAATGGACACTGCACTCGCATGAGCTCATAGTAGGCGAGGTTCGAGCAGAGCGACTGCAGCCCGGGACAGTCGGAGACCAGAGTCGACGGGATCACGCGGTCGGCACACGCTGAAATAGTGAAATGGTTGTTCTCTTCGAGAAAAAAACAGTTCGAAATAGTTGGAGGCTAGTCGGAGGTAGTTGAAACGCTGTTTGGTAATAGTTTGAAAATTAAGAGCTCTACTTCAGAGTGTGGTTAGTCTCTCTGAAAGGTGTCCTTCAAAATTTATTTTCAAGGTCCTTTCAGTCAGTTGGACAGAGTTTCGAGGACTACTGACAGCTACTGCAAGATTCACACTGTAGAGTCTGATTAATTTCATATCTGAGTTTGATACATTGCCTTATTACCAACCTGTAGCCATCGCGGCAACACTATCGATGAGATAAAGTAGAATAATCGAGTGCAATAAACGTCTAGCTTTCATCGCTTCATCCAAATAGAGTTATAGCGCAGCTTTTATACGCGTTCTCTTTTGTCCGATTCTCTTTCAAGCTACGTGTACGCGCTTTGTTCGAAGAGAGTTTCACAACCGCACGGTTT
>CAWZYM010000479.1:0-75639 GCA_963966185.1 Rhabditoides inermis | reverse complement strand
CACAGCATGATATTGTGCATTGAGGGCACACTGAAAAATGTCGTGCTTCCTTCTCTTTTATGAGAGCAAAGGCGCTTTTTTCCCTCTATGACACTACAAAGCGAGTTCGATTCGCCCTCTCGCTCTATTGCACAATGCTGCAGTTGCGTGACTCTACTTTTCTTGCTAATATCTAATCAAGAGTTTGTGAAAGTACACGTAAACTCGACGCACGATAACGGTAATTAGAGATGGTCCGGTTAAACTCTTCACGGTTTTCCGGTTCGGTTTAATCGGTTAACCGAACCGAAATTTCGAAAAACCGGTTCCGGTTAAACGGTTAACCGATTTTGAAATGGTTGGTTAACCGGTTAACCGAACCGTGATATCAGAAAACCGGTTTTAGACCGGTTTTCTTTTTAACCGGTTTTCGGTTATGGAACCGACACTGAAGGTGTGAGATCATCAAAGACAACGCAAAATTCAATCTTATTTGTCACCGCCATTGTTACATCACAAAACGCGAAAATTTGACAATACGAGCGTCGAACTTGGCCTAGACAGTCAGCAACAGGGAATCCGGTTAACCGAACAATTCGGTTAACCGGTTCGGTTAACCGAAAACCGATTTCTGTCACGGTTTTCGGTTCGGTTAACGGTTAACCGAAATCAAAACGGTTTCCGGTTAACCGGTTAACCGAACCGGTTAAATAACCGAAAACCGGAAAAAAATCACCGAAGTGACGGTTAACCGGACCATCTTTAACGGTAATGCTATGTGAACAACGGCAGTGTCGAAATGTAAAGGAATAGATTTGGTTCGAGATGTTGTGGAGTCAAAGGAAGACTATGACTCGATCTCGATAATACAGGATACAGCTCATCAGCATAAACAGCTCACGCCAATTTTCGCAATCACGCAATCTGAGTGCTTATAAGCTAACCTCTGCATATGTACTGCCGTGAGAATACTGATTTTTAAACTAGTTTTTATAAATGTTTTTGCTAATGTCATTAAAAAACGCCGCGTCTCTACAGAATTGCGTATTTTGATTTTTATGCGATGAGTAAGAAACAATTACGGATCATTCAATTTAGGTGATAGTATTTCAACAAGAGAAACGAGAAAATGATTTTTTTTTTTGTGTTCTCGTGAGGAAATATCTACAAATGTCGTTGCCTCTGGGTACTGGGTTCCTCTGGGAGCTCCGGTACACGGATACACGAACACAAGAACTCGCATAATGTTTGTATAAGTCACGCAAGTTACGGTATGGGAAAGGTTAGCATGGAGTGTAGCGTCTTCGAACTTCGATTTCCAGAACGGAAATTTTCGAGAAAATGTTAGAAATAATCGATTCGGTCATGTTCATGTCCGAAGTCACAAAACACTACGTGAGTATGTAACACAACATTCGTATCATGACCGTAGCTCCTCGAGAAACCCATAGGCAACGACAAGATCTAAAACAAAATGAGTTCGGTTCGTCTTTTTCGAAGTTCTGAAGTTGAGTTGCATCAGATCTGAGGTGCCCTGTCTCTGGGTGCGGCATGCTCTCAGTGAGGCTTGGTCTCGGGCACATTCACTGTTCAGATTTCAGATGTAGGCAGATCGAATACAATCAGTTGAATGCGTAGTGCGGTAGGCCACAGGTCGGTCGACTCTGTGAGGAGACATACTGCAAGGAGGAGAGAGAGAGAGAGCGCGCGGAGAGAGAGGGAGAGAGCGGAGAGAGAAAGAGAGAAAGTCCACAGACTTCCTTTCTTTTTTTCATGATACATACTTGTGCGCTGGAGTTTAAAGTGTTAGAATCGTTTTTCGACATACTAACTATATTTTCCGTTTTTCATGAGGGAATTCGTGGTGACATTCGGTTTCGACATTCGACATTCGACATTGTTTGTTTGACTGTGAGCACACGAGGGAATCAGGTCCCGTTTTCCGTGCTCTGTGGACAAAAAACGCGCAAAATTCATATGGGACAGTGGACGCTATGGCGTCCATTGAAGATGTGTTCCGTCGGTCTCGAAACCATTTTCGAAGTAGTTCCGAAGTTATTAAAATGGGGCATGTGGCATTTCGGAATATAGTCAAAGAAGGTATTTCAAGAGTAGTTTAAATATAAAACAGTATTCGATTTTTAGCAACCTTCAAAACGCGACAAATAGAACAGTAGATAGTATAATCGTTACTACAAATGTCGAATTTTAGAAATGGGATGCGAATGTATGTCCATCTCCATGGTGAGTCTAAAGTGGACAAAAATCGCAAACGATTGACTAAATTCTACACGCGTTATGATTCGCAGGCAGGCTGACTGTAGCGAAAAAGTTGTAGCAAAACTCGTCAGCGAATCCGAACCAGCGACCCGTGACTGTCAGGCGAAACTGTAACCAGTTGCGCCATAGAAGCAATGTCTGCTGGCAGCTAATTTTGAGTAACCTCACTGCGTTTATCGAAAAGAAATGACGGTCATTTCTTATTAATTTCTGGTGAAACGTAAGCTCGCGAAAACATGAAAGCTCTTAGTTACCGTATTAGTTACCGTATTTGAAATTTTCGTGCCCGGACCCACCATGAGGAAGCTAGTGGGTCTTCTCAATCGAGTCCGAACAATCGGGACACGAAAGCAGTCAGTCTCTTCATCTTACTTCCAGAATACCTTGCAAAACCCTTTTTCATCTCTCTTCCAACCCGGTGAACTACGAAATAAAAGAGTTCTTCTTGTTCTATCCCTCTTGCAGAATTAATCCCTCAGTGGTGTGTTGCTGTTATAGCTTGTTGAATATATGCTTGCCGAAGCTAGTACTTGCAGAAAATTGTACGGCAACGACAGTATGAGAGCTAGAGCAGAGATCTCGCGTTTTAGAGCGTGACGTGCTAATGGCTAATCTTGAGGTTTATACTAGAAATGACGTGAGGTTTATACTAGAAATACTACTTTGTGATGTGAATTGTATTTGCAACCGCGCTCTGCCGTCTCACTCTGACCGATTGTACCTGCGTGTCTGCTTTTGCGAAATTGGAGGGAGAACGGATGTAAAAGAACGTCATACTGTACTTATTCAGCAATCCTTCAGCTTTTGCTTTTGCATCGGAATTGTTAGTATATAACGACTAACGACCACCGAATTTCATTGTAACCCCTTTATCCATTCAAGTTGTAAATCATCAAAGTATCCGCTAGTTTCAATGTAATCACAATCAAAGTTTTCTAACTGTCATAAGTTTCGTTTTAATATGGATTTTCTCTTGTTTTATTCGTTCTCCTCATTTCTTGAAGTGTTTCCGCTCGAATTTGTCGAGCAGCTTCTGAAGGCTGCGCACCTCGGTGCGAAGAACGCGCTTGTCGGAGATGTCTGAAAGGATCATCGTACTATCTGTCCCCTCTCTCTCTCTCACTCCCCCCTCTCTCTATCTCTCTCTCTCTCTCCACTCTCTCTCTCTCTCACCAATGTCCCTGCCGCTCCCTCCGGCAGTCTTCCTCTCCCCTCCTCCTCCTCCTCCTCCTCTCTGCTCTCCCGTGCGCGTCTTCCGCTGCTCTCGCTCACCCGTCTGTGTCTGTCGCAGCTTCTTCGGAACATCGCGCAGCTCCTCGCGAGATTTCTCTGAACGAGTTGTGAGATTGAGTATCGAAAGATAGAAAGACAGGGAAAAAGGAGAGGGGAAGAGATCTTTCCGCGATTTCTCTGAAGGAAGGTCGTGAAGATCGTAGAGGTTGGGTGTGAGGGGAGATGGAAGAAGAAAGAGAGAGAGAGAGAAAGAGAGAAAGAGAGAGAGAGAGAGAGAGATCTTGTTCTCACTCTTGTTCCAGTTGAACATGCCGCCCTTCTGCGACTGCACCTTTCTCTTCATAGTCTTCATCGACTGGACGAGCTTGCTGCCAGACTGGTCACCGTCCCCACTTCTCGACTGGCGAGCTGCAAGAGAAATAGGGTGGAGAGAGAGAGAGGGAGAAGAGAGAGAGAGGGAGAAGAGAGAGGAGAGAGAGAGAGAGAGGGGAGAGAGAGGGAGAGAGAGAGGGAGACCCACGCTTTTTCATGACCGACTTTGTCGTCGGTGTTCCTGCGACTTCCGGCGACCTCGCACCGACCTTTTCCGTCTTGGTGCGCTGGAAATACCAAACTACAGTACCCCCGACTCCAGCTACAGTACCACAAAGTTGATGATCTTGTTGTTGTTGATGAAGTCATACTGGTTCTTTTTGCGATCGCTGCCGCGCACCTTCTTACCGTCCGGCTTGTCGCGCGGCGGCATCTGCATTACCGATTACTGTACGTACCGTAGACCTAATAACTACCGTACCTTGCTGACAATATTGTCCTGAAATTCGTTGTCGTCGACGAGGCTCATAGTGGTGGGCGTCGTGAGATCGACTTTGACGTACTGCTCCTTCTCCTTCTTCCTCTCCTCCTTCTCCCCCGAACTCATCTTCAGCTGGGCGGGCGGGACCATCCTGGGGTACTGGTCCTTCTTCTCCTTTGTCTTCTCCCTTCCCTCCATGAACTCTATCCAGTCCTCCTCTCCTCTGTCCGTCTCCTCCTCCATTCTCTCTCGCTTCTCCCGACTCGACTTCGACTCGGAGCTCTTCTTGGCGTCCTTCCGCTCCGCTTTCGACGTCGACGTCGAGCTCATCTTCTGCGGCGTGTCCTTCTGGTCCTTCTCCTTGCTGCCGCGCTTCTCCGGCTTCTTCACCTCCTCCGACTTTCGCCTGGGCTTCTGCTCCTTCTCCCTCGATCCCCTTCTTGGCTTCTCCGCGAGAGCAGGACTCTGCTTCTCCTCGTCGTCCAGCTTCTCTCGAGACAACTTCTTCTTCTCGCCCCTTTCCACGGACGCGTTCGGTGACTTTTTGCGCTCCCCGGATGGCTTTTTTGGTAACAGGTCGTCAGACTGAAAGAGGGATGTTGAGAGAGAGAGAGAGAGAGAGAGACAGAGAGAGAGAGAGAGAGAGAGACAGAGAGAGACAGAGAGAGAGAGAGAGAGAGAGAGAGAGAGAGACCAAGTCATCCTGAATACACGCCGGCGAGAAGCCGATCTCGTCTTCCGAGTGAATCTCGCTCATGTCGTCCAGATCTTTCATGACCCGTTTCTGGAAAACTGTACTCACAAATTCAAACCACAGTAACCCGCACCTTCTCTACCGTACTCGAATCAGGCTTGGCTTGGACGGAAACGGGCGCGTCAGCGTCAGCCTTTTCCTAAACGGTACTGTACATTATGGATTACTGTATTCTACCGTACCTCCTTCGCGTCCGACGCTTGCGGTTTCTTATCGGCGCTTGACGGGATTCGGACGACTCCAAACGGCGTCACCACAACATCGGCGTGATCGCTTTTCTCACCGTGCTATACGGTAGATTACAGTGACCCTAGGTATACGGTAGCTACCGTAACCCGCACCTCCTTCTCGCCGTCCGGTGGCGCCTCCTGCAGCTTGCTGTTTTCGGCCGACGACTTCTCGTCCTTGTAGACCCGCCGCGGCGTGGGCTGGAAATATCAAAGTACCGTAACCCGAATGCACTACCGTATACCTTGTTGTCCATCTGGCTCATCTGGCTCATCTGACTCTTCTCGGCTTGCTGCTCGGGCTTTGGTGGGTCGGCTGTCTCCCGACTACCCCTCCGCCCTGAAACCGGGTACGGTACCTACAGTAGTCCATAGTACACCTATAGCTACAGTACCTTCTTTGCTGGGGTTGCGCGCCGGCTCGCAGCTCTTCAGAGGCTTGCCTTCGTCCGAGCGCTGCTCTTTCTTGGGGCCAGTGTCGTCGGACCGCTGTTCCTGAATAGCAATTAGACGCTATAAAAATTCTTTTTTCACTGCTCTCTAAACACGACCAAACAGTTTCACAAGAGACAAACACAAGTCCGATATTTAGAGACCTAACCCAAATAAGGTATTTTTTGAGATAAAGTCAGCGGAGCTCTCGCTACGCAATCAAAAACGTCATAGCCTGGTCCTCGAAGGTCCCTTCGATTTCTCTCGGAAGCACCTTCCTGGGTGTGTCGTTGCTGCGCTGCGGCTTGTCTTTGGAGGCGCGTCTCTCCTTGGAGCCGTCCTTGGACGGCGGACGCCCGTCGCCGCTCTTCTCCCCTTTAGAGGGTTTCGGCATCTGGAGAGGGGAGCAGTGAGGAGATGGTGAGGAGCAGTGGAGAAGGAGGTGGAGCAGAGGGGAAAGGAAGAGGAGGACGAGGAGCAGTGGAGGAGGAGCAGAGGCAGGAGGAGCAGTACCTCTGCCGCTCCAGCTCCCCCTGGTGCGTCGGCCGCTCGAGTGGGAAGGTGGGACAGCGACTGACTGCCGGGTTGCGGCCTTCCGTCGACCGTGACTTCTGACAAATAGGTAAAGTAGGAAACATGATGTTTTCAGACATGCTGATTAGCGCGTAGCGTGCCACTTGACACAACCCTTTCGTTCACTGCAACCACGGGAGCGAGGAGCGGCCGGTCGCGTCATGGCTGACTCGGTAAGACGTGTTGTTTTTTCTCGAACGTGCCACGGGCTGTGATTCCAAGCGTTTTGCACACCTACACGTTTGTGGTGTTCGAGGACAGACACTGACTGCAACTACCGAAAAAAATCTGAGCGCATTTCCAAAGCGTTTCGATCGTTGACCCTTGGCGGTGCGCCCAGTTTTTTTATAGCTTGTCTGACTGTGGAAAGAGAGAGAGAGAGAGAGAGAGAGAGAGAGAGAGAGAGCGAGAGAGAGAGAGAGAGAGAGAGACGGGCGGCGCACGTTCTGATCGCGAGTTCAGATTGCGATATTACAGGATAGCGTGCCGTACTCTGCCGACTTCGCCATAGTCACCCGGCACGAGCTGTTGGCCAATGAGAAGATGCGCGCCGAGCTGGCCGACCTCAAGCAGCACAACCGGGAGCTGGAGTGCAGGCTCGACAAGGTACTGTAAGGTGGAGTTGGGAATACGGTAGCGATTCGACACTGTTTTAGGAATACGGTATATTGTGTTGTTAGTAATACGGTTTACAGGAAAATACGGTATCAATAGTTAGGAATACGGTGTCTGCAGTCAGTAATACGGTATCTACAATTGGGTATACGGTACCTCGTTACAGTACGAGAACGAGCACGCGCAGGCGAACTGGAAGAAAAAGGAGCTGGAGCTGATCGATCTGCGCCTGCAGAACATGAGGCTCAGGTCCAACCTAGAGCAGGTACGGTATATGGTTACGGTTACGGTAGATTGATACGATTACGGTAGATGACAGACGTGATAACGTAATAAAGTACCGTAGGTGTTACGGTTACGGTAGATTGTTACGATTGACTTTCAGTACAACCGCGAGGCTTGTCAGCGACAGGAGCAGACGAAGGTACGGTGGATTAGGATCAAACTACATACTACAAAACAGAGAAATCAAACTACGTTTGTGTTTTGTAGCCGGTGCGCCTTCCGGGCGGGGTGGATGCGGTCGAGTACGAGACGAGCGAGGAGCGGGAGACGAGGCGAGTACTGAGAGAGAGAGAGAGAGGGGAGAGAGAGAGGGAGAGAGAAAGACAGAGAGAGGGAAAGAGAGAGAGAAGGAGAGAGGGAGAGGGAGGGAGGGGGAGGGGAAGAGAGGGAAGGGGGGAGAAGAGAGAAAGAGAGAGAGAGAGAGAGAGAGAGAGAGAGAGAGAGAGAGAGAGAGAGAGACGAAGCGAGTGTAGCTAGTCCATGTCTTCAAACTTCCCGCTTCCATTCCTTAACACCTCCAACCATGCTACTGGTGTGCGCCATGAAAGAGTTGAGGGTAATGAAAACGTCCTTGTCCTTGGCTAGAGCCGTGTTTGACTACCGCATCCGTATACGCGCCATTCAGGAAGGAGAAGGAGAAGGAGAAGGAGAAGGAGAAGGAGAAGGAGCAGCCGCGCCGCCGCCGCAGCGGCTTCCTCCACTCCGCTATCGCATCGGTACGCTAAAACGGGTTTTCATAACGTTTATTAGACTTGTAAACGCAGAACATTTATGCGAAGCATACTCGGTGAGGCTAGATAACACCGTTTGACACCGTTTGACTGATGTGAAGAGAGTTTCTAAAATTATTTTTCAAATTTTAACGACATTTTTTTTCCAGATTCGCTCTCTGGGCTCCCGCCATGACAAGAAAGAGGAGAAGAAGAAGAAGGAGAAGCGGGTGGAGCAGGGGCAGGAGCACAAGGGCGAGCGGGTGGGCGTGGTCAGAGTGGGCGGGGCCTTATCGGGTCGATTGCAGCAGCTGCCGAAGCGCACGCGCCTTTCTGGCGAGCAAGCGACGGTGAAGATGTGAAGAGCGTGTAAATAATATGATATATGATTTGAGTTTTTTTGCCCCGAGAATAAAGCGTTTCTTTTCGATTTCTTTCTTCCTTTCTTATGAGTGAATTCGTTTTTGTACGTGTCATGATCATTTTTGCGATTCCGAATAAACATTTTGATTTGATTTGAGGGATTTGGACGGGGACAGATGTGAGAAAAAAAGGGGCGTCCACTTTGATTCGCGTGGCATGTTTGATCGTTTTCGGTTCAAAAGCGCGCTTGTGTCACCCTGAAAAACTGAAATCCGATTTTCTACAGTAATCCACTCACTTATCTTTCTTCCGCGATGCGTGTGCATAACCGCGCGAGCAAAAGGACACAGTTACGATTAGCCCTGTTTCTGTGCACGAGCTCATCAAATCTTCCGGAGATTACTGTCTACTGTCATCAGAAACTATATATATTGTACGACTAACAAGGAGTGTCGTTTAGGTCACAGAAGCCGATGGTGACCAAACTGATATCAGAGATACCATAGGAGGTCACTAGTCGAAAACCGTTTTCAAATCCACATGACCGGCCATACGTTTCGAGATGTTTACGTTTCAAATTTTGGAGCTAAACCGTGTGGATTGCTTTTGCGGTCTGTCACTCCATTCGCGCGAGCTGTGAAACAGCGGCGGTGGCCTAGTGGATAGAACGGCTGTCTGTCAAGCTGCAGGCTGTTGGTTCGCTCTCCGGATATGCTTTTCATTTTGCCGATTCTCTCCGGACTTGTACTTTTTTGTTCGAATGGTTGGAGTCACGCATGGTGTGTCACGCATGATCATGTGGAATCCTTCGTCGGTAATATTTTTCGAAATTTTGGAAAATGAATTCTAAAGAACGCAAACATTTTGTAATGAGCTCTCAACAAGACATATGACCGTTCGATTTGAAAAAAAGAAGATAATAGGAGTTTTCTACCAACTGCCCAATTGTAACCAAAAAGTACAAGTCCGGAGAGAATCGGCAAAATGAAAAGCATATCCGGAGAGCGAACCCACAGCCTGCAGATTGACAGACAGCCGTTCTATCCACTAGTCCACCGCCGCTGTTTCACAGCTCGCGCGAATGGAGTGACAGACCGCAAAAGCAATCCACACGGTTTAGCTCCAAAATTTGAAACGTAAATATCTCGAAACGTATGGCCGGTCATGTGGATTTGAAAACGGTTTTCGACTAGTGACCTCCTATGGTATCTCTGATATCAGTTTGGTCACCATCGGCTTCTGTGACCTAAACGACACTCCTTGTAAGTCTATTCTATTATGCTCGCTCGTCACTCGCAAGTCTCTCCGAGAATGGGTTATGCGTCCGTTTAGTCCCGAATTTAGCTGAATTGGGCCAAACTTCGGGTGTTTGCCAGGAGTTTCAACATCAACACCAACAACCCAGGGTAATACGAAACAATCAAAGAAAACGCGAAAGTACGGCGTTTCCGCGTTACCTACACGCTCACCAACATGTGCACGTGCAAAGCTTGGTAAGGCGATTTCGAACTTTGCGCCAATATTCTTATCGGAAAGTAGTAGGGCTGTGTGCGCATCTCGTCTATAAGAGTTCGACAGCCCATGTCGTTGTAGTGTTGTAATGCTCACGGTTCACGTACCATTCCCGCTACGCGCAATCAGTTTTGCCAATTTTTCGAAAATGAATTTCGATGAAGCTTGGCCTCTTTATTGACTGGTATATGATATACAAACACATAAAAGTAGGTTTTGTCGGTGATTGCCGAAGCACGGACATCCTGGAAAGTTTAATGAAGGTGAAGCAAAGAAAGGAGAGTGAGATGTGAGAACGATTGAAAATAGAGGACAAAAGGACGAGAGAGGTGTTCGTCAGAACTGGTACCGTCCAGAGTTGGCGAACAGCTAAGGCAGCTTCGCCAGGGACGGTTGTACCCATTCTTGTTAGCTCCTCGGTGTTCTCTGATTGTTTGATCTATGCATTCAGTTGCATTCAAGCAGTTGTGGTCAGTCGAACGGCCGTCTGAGACCACGTTGAACAAACAAAATGGAGTCAGCAAAATTTTAAGCACTTTTGGTGGTACAGCGAGGTTCTAATTTGCGTTTCCACGCGAGCGTCGAGCGGGAGAGGGCAATTCTGCGTCTGCGTGAGTGACTCTCTCAGCTTCATCAGAGCTAAATCATAGCCGAGTGAAAACGGAGAACCTGGAAAAGGTCGGTCAAACTTGGTCGGAGGGCGTCGTTCGGTCAGCTGTCCAGTGTGTCAGAGATCAAATAAAACAGCGACGGCTTCCGCTCATACATACTTTTTCAAAGAATAGTTGCGTTTCTTCGTAACTTGTGATAATCGTTTTCAATACAAAATTGATGCTCCTGTTTCTCACAATCAAAATTCGGAAAAAGAAAAGAAAAATAACAAGAAATAACAATGAAAAGCGTAAATAAAACACAAAAGAAAGCACCGAGTGAGCCAGTTTAAATTGCGCGCGAAAACATTTCGAAATCACCATGGTATGGTGGTATGGTGGTATGGTGGTATGTTGTATGTTGTATGATTTACTGATTGCCTGAATATTTCAACATTTCAATGCGAGTGTTGCCGTAGTATGTTTTTCGTGTGGGAGCGAGACATCGAAAAAGGCGCGCTTATCTCGGAAATCTTGAACACGAGCAAAGTGCACAGAGACAGGTTGGAAAGATCGGGGTGAGGAGGAGGTCGTTCCAACTGGACAGTGTTCGAACGGTCCAAATCCAGGCCGCTCGTTCCCCCCCCCCCCCCCACCGACACATTTTTTCGCCATCTCTCGACGCGCCGCGTGCGTGTTTCAGCTACAAAAAGTCGTGTGTGTTGTGTTTTACACGCCTACTTTCTTCGCCTCATTAGGTTCCAGCTAGGGTTTCGTACCGTGCGTTTCTCTACGATGTTTCCCTTGTACTGTCTTGCATACCATAGATTCGCGCCGCTAGTAATTTAGAGCAGAAGTTGCATGCCAATCATTTTTTAGAATGATTCTGGTGCGGGCCAACTTCAACCACCCATTACTTCCGGTTGGGGTCGGATTTTTCTTCCTCGTATTTTGTTTATTCGCGTTCCGGAGACAATACGAGAATGACGTTTTCATGAGTCACGGCTTCATCAACTACACTATCAAGGTGAGAGAGAGGGGAGAGAGAGAGGGAGAGAGGGGGGAGAGAGAGAGAAGAGAGGAAGCTGCCTTCAGCCGGCTGAGACCTCGGAGACCTGCACCCTGCGGAAGAACCGCTTCAGCGACTGCAGCTTCCGCAAGCTCATCGCCAGTAACTATGCGGTGAGTGAGGCGAGAGTCGATTTGCCAGTTCATCTTTTGCAAAAAAAAAGCTCAGAGAGAACTCATCAGAACAGTCGAGCACTCTTGGAAACTTCCACAAAATTAACTCCTCATCCGCAGATAGATCCACAGAAAGTATCAACCGAGTCTGGCCTCGCCTTTAGAAAAATCCCGAGACATCATGATTCCAAAAAAAAAAAAAGACTCTGAACGCGTCCCCACCCTCAGAAAGACAGAACGATCTTTAAAAAGTGTCTTTTTGTATCACACAGCGGATACATAATTGTGTATGATCTCGCATTTGAAAAAGAACCACAAAAAACATCTGCCATCTGAGTACGCAACATGTCTTATACATACCCCTAGACTCGATTTTGTATTAAAAAGCCGCTATATGATACAAAAAGGCACTTTCTGAGGATCTTTTTGAGGTTGGGGGCGCGTTCTGAGATATTTCTGAGAATCTTTCTGGCGATCTTGGTGCGCGGCCGTTCTAAGATCATTGTGATAGTCTTTTGCCAGCAAAACTTGAGTCTGACCTCACTTTTAAAATGTGCGTTGCACCCGCTGCGCGATCTTGTGGCAGAGGAAAGCATTCTAGTACGGCAACATGTCTTCTACCCGTGGTTGCAGCCGCTCCGCGCGCCCCTCCGAGGTGACCTCCCAATCACTCATCTCTGCGATAGGAAGCCCGGCCTGTGCCTGCGCAAGTGGGGCAGTGCCAGGACATTCATCAGGGTCGGTGATCGTTTTTTAATGTTTGTATGCATACAAAATATAGATGTATACATAATCCCAACACCTTGACGGTCAGTGGGCTGTTTGATGTGAACATTGACTTGATATACTGTTGTTTTTTCATCAGCATGACATGGCAATTTTGCGGATCTGAAAAAGCAAAGCGTGTGTAGTACACAACATGATGAAATGCATAGCATCGGTGTGTTTTGACTATTTCGCCACAATTATGAATTATTAACTACATTACTAACTACATTTCAACAAGCAGTGGAAAGTATGCGTTATGTTTTGTACGTTTATTCGTAAAATACTTATGTACTTATCTGGACACTTTCGAATTGGTGTAATAGAGTTACCCGAATATTTACGTCGAGAGTGAAGCGTATTGCATAGCAATGTCAGAGATATTTTCAAAGTTGGTCTTGTGAGACATACTGTAGTTCAATATAAAATAAAATATAATACTGTTACAATATTAGGATCGGCGCGAAGCGCCGATCGTTTGGGTCCTATCCAGCGGCGCGCAGAGCCGCTCGGCCCGCAGGGCCGCCGAAATCGCTTGAAAATCATTCAAATAATAAATGTTTCAGAGTTATATCATGATATTGTCTCTAAATCGCCCGTTGAACAACTATAAACCAAAACAAAACATGAAACAATAGTTTAAGACCCAAAAATATGTTCGCTGGTCAGGTCTGCACGTCTGTCAGGTATGCTGCTGGTCGCTGATTCGATCTTTAAAAAGTGTCTTTTTGTATCACACATCACACAAAGACCCGCTCACTAGCCCCGCCCCCGGGCGCGCATTGGTTCGTGATGCGGAATGTGTGCGGGAGAGCGCGATAATGTGTACACTGTTTGTGATTTGCGAAGTCGTTCACGCGCGTTGTATTGTTGTTGTTATTGTTGTTGTTTGTTATATCTGTTGATTTACTTTGAACAAATACTGATAGTTTCTGTGAAACTATCAGTACATTAACATTAATACATGATACATTGATGCATAGATTGATACATTAACATTTGAAAAAAAGAATTTCTTCGAAATTTAACAAAAGGACATTCATTCTCTTTTGAAAAGTACAAGCGTAAAGTACCTCTGTTTGGGTTTATCTCAATTCAACAAAAGCCCATGCATAAAACTATTATTTCTATTCTAAACTATAAACACAAACCTGCTCTCTCAAAACGATCATAAATACATTGATAATCAAATACCACGATGAATATACTATTGCACACACACATTCTATCACTCACATTCTAATGATGAAAACATCATTAATGAAAACATCATGGTAAACTAAACGATAGTTCTATGTGTATCTGTTTATTGGTTCTCACAATACTTTCATAAGAAATAAGAAAATATATTATATAGCCCTTATTGATAAATTATCGATAAAGTATACGTTTCTACATATCGTTTGAGAGAGCAGGTTTGTGTTTATAGTTTAGAATAGAAATAATAGTTTTATGCATGGGCTTTTGTTGAATTGAGATGAACCCAAACAGAGGTACTTTACGCTTGTACTTTTCAAAAGAGAATTGTTTAGTTTGTTTCAATATGCGCGCTTAAAGCGCGCGGTTTGGTGCGCGCGCGGCACAATAATTGAGCCGAGAGAGGGTCAGGGAGGTTAGGCTCCGCCCACTTTTGGCTTACAGAATATAGTTTTTGTATATTAATGTGTGACCCGGCAAAACGCAGTCTTTCGGGAATAGCACTACTAGATGTAACTTTTCGCGACGAATTCAACGGTGTGCGTCGTTTGAAACTGCGTGATGCCGGAAAAATTGTGCCATCTAAGCCACGCCCCCTCGACATCCCTAGTATTGCAGTGATCTATTCAAAATGTAAAGTAATATTAAAATCAAATCACAACCAAGTCGAAACGTGTTCAGCTTTCCAGGTGATGGCGCCGGGAGGACAAAATAACAATAACTAACAATAATAAAGGATTGGCCTGCAATGGGTTTATTTAGGAGGGTGAAACGTCTACGTTATGGAACAACACTCAACCTTGCAGGCCTCGTCCGCGTTCCACTTTGGTGCGTGCGTGGTTCCGAAGACGATGTCTACCGTGATGGGCACCCTGCAGTGCTATCTGGAGAATTGGAGGAGCGGCAAGGCCTATCCGTTCAACGCGTATGTCTCAACACTGCCTACATTTACTTACTTACTTGAGTAAGTAAGTAAGTAAGTAAATGTAGGAAGATGGGATCCGCGCTTCCTTGAGCGAATCGGATCGCCTACATTTACGGAAATATTTCTAACATCGTGATCATTCGCTTCGCAAACGTGTTAGCAGTTTCATTTGGTTGAAAAGTGTGTTGAAAATGTATCGCGCGGAAAAGCTTATCCGTTGATCCGTTCAGCGCGTGTGTGTCAACAACACTGTTTTATTCTGCTTTTAAGTGTTCGACGAACCGTCTTCCGTCTTCTTGACACGCATTTGCAAGTAGTTTGCAGTGATGTAACACGTTTACTGAAATCTGAATGTGTGTATCGTGTTTGCGCAAAGGCGACGCCGGACGCACAGTGTTATGATAGAAACACGCATATTTTTCAGATTCTTTTGCTAGCCAAAAAAGTCTCTTCTATTTGACTATTCAGTCGTCATTGCGAGAAGGACGCCGGATTTCTGTTCAACAACACGGCGGCCTATCTGGAGGCACACCCGGATATCGACTGGACCACCATCTTCGTCAAGAGAGACCCTATGGACAGGTTCATATCCGCCTTTCTGGATCGGTGTGTCAGGTAAGCCAAAAGTGATTATCGATTGAGTATCGATCGGTCGCAGGAAACACGGCGAGTGCGGTCACTGCTACATGAATGTGACGTGTTTTATGGAGCGGCAGTTGAGAGGATTCCAGGTTTGTAAACAATTGTTTGTTATAGTAATGCTATTATAATTTACAATATTATTCATTACCGTGTATGCGAAAAAAATAGAAGAATACAAGACAATGCGGTCACTGCTCCTCAAAAAGCTCCTCAGAAAGATCCCAGGATCAGAACATGCCCCTTTTTTAATATCATTTTGTTTGATCATTATTGATTGAGTGAAACTGATTTTACATCAAATCAAGGCCAAGTTCGAAAAAAAAATGCGTCATTCAGATGAAGAAGAACACAATACACCATAACATCATTTAGTTTCGCTGTTTACACATAGCGGAGTTCGTGAATACGGAATTCGAACAGCGCGCTACTGCCGAGAGCTGACTCTCCGTCTTCCTCTGATCTACCCCACCGCGCGCAACTTATTGCGAGCATAGAACTATACGCATTCTGATTTCTGTTCAGCTGAAGACGGACTTCACGAGGTACTACGAGGACGAGTTCCACATGGTGCCGCAGTCGTGGATGTGCGATCTGAGGAAACAGGCCACTGCTGGCAAGTGAGTACGCAGGGGGTTGTAGGGCCATCTATGGAAGTTCACACCCATCTATGGAAGTTGGGGAAACAGCTTGGTTGTGTATTTGATCCAAGGAGGTGGGCGACGGCTGGCAAGTGAGTAGGAAAGTAGCGGCTGTTCCTAAAAACTACTAGCCGATGATGGCAGAAGGAAATGATCCGGTTGTGTATTCGATGGAGACAGACAGGAGGGCATAGACAGGAGGGAGAAGAAAATGTTTCCCTGGCTAATTCTCTTATTAACCATGTACTGCTTGCCGCTCAACTGGTGCACAAATCCTGAAATTCTATTTTGATAGCATCATAATCACTTCATGCAAAGTGGACAAATGCGGTTGGCAGTAAACAAAAGTGAGAAGACACGAATGTATGATAACAAGAACACAATTCGAGGCTGCACTTTGTCCGCTATTCCGGAGACGCGACCGAAGCATTCCTCCCCGACATGATACAAGTGCTGCGCATGAAGGGGGTGAGTGGACGACAACCTCTTGCTACCTATTCCATCTCTAGCTGTCCAATTCCAAACAGTGTGTTTTGTTTTCTTCCTCGCTTGAAGCCCGATTATGAATGATAATATAGATGGTAGCGGCGGGTGTTGTGATTATTGACAGTTTCTCTCACCTCAGGTTCCCGACGAGGCTCTGAATGTGATCTACAAGAACATTGCCAGCTATCGGACACCGCATTCCACTGCACAGTCGCCAGAGAGGATGTGAGGAGCGAGAGAGAGAGAGAGAGAGAGAGAGAGAGAGAGAGAGGGAGAGGGAGAGGGAGCCTTCTTCAGGTTCATCGAAGAGTACATCCGCACGCAGCCGTACGTGCAGGAGCTGCTGGTGCGCATGTACCACAACGACTACCAACTACTCGGCTACGACTACCCCAGACCGGCTGCGGCCCTTATGGAATAGACTTCCTCCCTGTAGATTGCGTACATAACGATTACTTACGTCCCTACCTTTTGTACACACCGTTCGAATCCTGACTTGAGCCTTTTTCATTCCCAGCTACTACATTCCAAACTAATAATTAGGAACAGATGTTCTCATTTGCTATATTCACTCCAGTGTCCTCATATCCACGATTTATAGATATTTTTGTGAGCAATTCGTTTTTACGTTTGCCGTTAGGATCTTCCCGTTTCACTCAAGTGCAAGTCGCGTCTTTCATCATTTTGTTACATAAATCATTCACTCTGATGTTGTCGTCTCAGTTTTCAAAGATAGCACACAGAAAAATCGCAAAAAAAAAAACAACAACACACAGGATATGTACATGCATGAGCGGTCTCAAAGGAGCGCGCACCGTTATCGCACCATCTACATTCTTCCAGAGACTGTAGCGGGCACCCAACAGATGACACACCCGAAAAAAAACTCGTCTCCCGAAATACGAACGGTGAAAACAGGCTCGAGAATTGTCAGCATCCCTGCCGGCTCGGTTGCCTCCGCCACTTCGCTGACAGTCGCCGCGTTTCGATCGTCGATGAATTGTTCTCGGTGAGTGTATTGCTTTCGTTTTGTTAAGTAGTTGTAACCGTGGTCCTTCGGAGACGACCACGGTTTCAACTATTCAAGTTCAGGAGCTCGTATATATATACATTTGACTACATACGTAAACGCACACACATACATTACTTGTTTTCAAACATACGGTAGTTTGTGCAAGTGATCTAGCTGAACAATTCATTATCGTTTACCTTATGTATTGTTTTCGTTTTGTTAAGTAGTTGAAACCGTGGTCCTTCGGAGACGACCACGGTTTCGTTTTGTTAAGTAGTTGAAACCGTGGTCCTTCGGAGACGACCACGGTTTCAACTATTCAAGTTCAGGAGCTCGTATATATATACATTTGACTACATACGTAAACGCACACACATACATTACTTGTTTTCAAACATACGGTAGTTTGTGCAAGTGATCTAGCTGAACAATTCATTATCGTTTACCTTATGTATTGCTTTCGTTTTGTTAAGTAGTTGAAACCGTGGTCCTTCGGAGACGACCACGGTTTCGTTTTGTTAAGTAGTTGAAACCGTGGTCCTTCGGAGACGACCACGGTTTCAACTATTCAAGTTCAGGAGCTCGTATATATATACATTTGACTACATACGTAAACGCACACACATACATTACTTGTTTTCAAACATACGGTAGTTTGTGCAAGTGATCTAGCTGAACAATTCATTATCGTTTACCTTATGTATTGCTTTCGTTTTGTTAAGTAGTTGAAACCGTGGTCCTTCGGAGACGACCACGGTTTCGTTTTTTTTTGATTATTGTCATTCAGAAACTATATCTATTGCACGACTGTGTCTAATCTATTGTGCTCGCTCGTCACTCGCAAGTCTCTCCGAGAATGGGTTATGCGTCCGTTTGTTCCCGAGTTTGGCTGAATTGAGCCAAAATGCGGGTGTTTGCCAGGAGTTTCAACACCAACAACGCGTGAATATTCGTGGACCCAGTACCCAGATTCGCGCTACGCGCAATCACTTTTGCCAAGTTTTCGAGAATGAATTTCGATGAACCTTGGCCACTGTATTGATTGACTGGTATGCTTGTTTATCAGCCTGCATCCGACATACAATGGTAGCATGATGGGTTATCTGGAAGCACACACAATCCTACAGTGGGGTATTGGGGCTTCTTGGCTGGAACAGTGCTGCGCGAGTCCTGACTGTTCATGGTAGATGGGCGTGAACATCGCGAAGTGACCAGTTCCGGATGCGAGGCGTGGTAGAAGATCTTGAAAGACTGCCGCCGCCGATGGTAGGGCTCTCGGAGGGTGAGAGTGGGTTCACGCGCCCTACCGGGAGGTAGTGGAATTCGGCAGAACAATTGCCCACGAGGGGAATTAAACCAGCGACCGTTCACTTAGCAAGCTGTGACGCTATCCACTTGGCCAACCCGGGCCATTGACTGGTATGTGATATACAAATACATAAAAAGTAGGTTTTGTCGGTGATTGTCGAAGCACGGACACCCTGGAAAGTTTAATGAAGGTGAAGCAAAGAAAGGAGAGTGAGATGTGAGCAAGATTGAAAATAGAGGACAAAAAGGACGAGAGAGGTGCTCTTCAGAACTGGTACTGTCCAGAGTTGACGAACAGCTATAGGAGCTTCGCCAGGGACGGTTGTGCCCATTATTGTTATCTCCTCGTTGTTCTCTGATTGTTTGATCTAGCTATGCATTCAGTTGCATTCAAGCAGTTGTGGTCAGTCGAACGGCCGTCTGAGACCACGTTGAACCAACAAAATGGAGTCAGCAAAATTTCAAGCACTTTTGGTGGTACAGCGAGGTTCTAATTTGCATTTCCACGCGAGCGTCGAGCGGGAGAGGGGAATTCTGCGTCTGCGTGAGTGACTCTCTCAGCTTTATCAGAGCTAAATCATAGCCGAGTGAAAACGGAGAACCTGGAAAAGGTCAGTAAAATTTGGTGGCGTCGTTCGGTCAGCTGTCCAGTGTGTCAGAGAGGTTGCGTTTTTTTCGTTTCAACTTGTGATAGTCGTTTTCAATACAAAATTGATGCTCCTGTTTCTCACAATCAAAATTCGAAAAAAGAAGGAAAAATACCAAGAGTTAACAATAATAATAATAAGTTTATCGCATGTATGTTTGATAGAGTATGCAAGAAATTGCGGATAGACACTGGCGAAATATGTGATAATACGATTGTGTGACAAAATTAAAAATGGTAAAACTAAAACAAAATGAGGTACTACTGCGCCTTGTTCAAGGGTACTGGCAGAGTGATGGTCACATATAATACACGTTGAAATTGAAAGAGACACAAGAAGTGCAGGTGAGACGACGTGCGAGAGACGCCCTGAAAAACGTAAATAAAACACAAAAGAAAGCACCGAGTGAGCCAGTTTAAATTGCGCGCGAAAATATTTCGAAATCACCATGGTATGGTGGTATGGTGGTATGGTGGTATGTTGTATGTTGTATGATTTACTGATTGCCTGAATATATCAACATTTCAATGCGAGTGTTGCCGGAGTATGTTTTTCGTGTGCGAGCGAGACATCGAAAAAGGCGCGCTTATCTCGGAAATCTCTCTGAACACGAGCAAAGTGCACAGAGAAAGGGTGAAAAGATCGGGGTGAGGAGGAGGGCGTTCCAACTGGACAGTGCTCGAACGGTCCAAATCCAGGTCGCTCGTTCCCCCCGACACATCTTTTTCGCCATCTCTTCACGCGCCACGTGCGTGTTCCACACGTCTTCTTTCTTCGCCTCATTAGATTTTTAGCTAGGGTTTCGTACTGTGCGTTTATCTACGATGTTCACCTTGTACTGTCTTGCATACCATAGATTAACGTAATCGCGCTTTTAGTAATTTAGAGCAGTTCATAATGCCCAATCATTTTTAGAATGATTCTGGTGCGGGCCAACTTCAACCACCCATTACTGTCGGTTGGGTTCGGATTTTTCTTCCTCGTATTTTGTTTATTCGCGTTCCGGAGACAATACGAGAATGACGTTTTCATGAGTCACGGCTTCATCAACTACACTATCAAGGTGAGAAAGAGGGGAGAGAGAGAGAGAGAGAGAGAGAAAGAGAGAGAGAGAGAGAGGGAGAGAGAGAGAGGCTGCCTTCAGCCGGCTGAGACCTCGGAGACGTGCACCCTGCGGAAGAACCGCTTCAGCGACTGCAGCTTCCGCAAGCTCATCGCCAGTAACTATGCGGTGAGTGAGGCGAGAGTCGATTTGCCAGATCATATTTCGCAAAAAAAAAAACTCAGAAAGAACTCATCAGAACAGCCTCTTAGAAACTTCCACAAAAATAACTCCTCATCCGCAGATAGATCCACAGAAAGTATCAACCGAGTCTGGCCTCGCCTTTAGAAAAATCCAAAGACATCATGATTCCAAAAAAGGACTCTGAACGCGTCACCACCCTCAGAAAGACAGAACGATCCTCAAAAAGTGTATTTTTGTAGCTCACAGCGGATACATAATTGTGTATGATATTATGATCTCGCATTTGAAAAAGAACCACAAAAACATTTGGCATCTGAGTACGCAACATGTCTTATACATACCCCTAGACTCGATTATGTATCCCCCTTTCATACTAATATTTACTATGGTGTCTGTCTGTCATTCTTTCCGGAGAAATATCTCTTTTCAAAGTATACCCTATTTGCTAATTTTTTCTAGAAAGTTTCTTTAACACCCGAGAACGCAAAATTCCGAATATCTCGTCAATAGCAATCTCCTGATCATAGTTATCACCTAATCTCTTAACTATGGAGAAAAATTTCAAAATACTTCAATTAGAACCAAATTTGGATAGTAGGTGAATCGACCTAGAAAAAGTCGATAGCCGCGATACTAGCTGCCTGTGACCTCATCTTCATGCCCAAATAGGCGAATGTACCCAAAATGCACCCAAAATTCATGATCTTCGATTTCTATAAAAATTGAATAAAAGAAAGATTACGTATAATAGATTATAGAAATTGGTTTCCTTTTCTGAAAAGTCACTAAATATGGCGAATATGATCGACTTTTCGTACAGACGAGATAGAAGGTCCAATTTGTAAACTTAAGCTTCTATGGGCAAAAAAGCCCTTCTGTCAAAGTTTCAGATCGATCGGATTTTGTCTTCATACAGTATTAGACACTTTCTGAGCGCGCGTTACTTGCTGGGGTCGCGCCCACCGGATTGCTCGCTACCAGCCGCCAGGTCAACCGATCGATATCGAATAGTTGGCATTCACAATCACTGACCCATATCCACTCAATTGTGTCTTTTTTGATAGGACTATGTATAATATAATATAACAATAATGGATTGAGTCAGTTGAAAAAGACAAAATTCTTCAACGAATAACTTTGACAAAACGAAAAGTTGAAGGTTGAAAGTTAAGTAAATTGTTTCGAGACGTCAATAGATAGTGCTTTCTAACGATCAAATCAACCTCAAACTGTTTCAAACTCCTTCACACGTGTGCACAACGTGTTAGGGCGCGCCAGCCGGCTTCTTTTCTCGAAGTCATTGTAGACGTAATATAGAACTATGTATTGCTTCTTTTTTCAGTTGAAACTAAGTTTTGAGTTTATTACTTGTTCTCTTGTACATATTCAGCCTGAAAATCCGCTTTTCGATGCAGTACAGTGTCGAGTGGAAGTGAGGTGAGGTGAGAATCGAGTTCACCTTATACATGTCATTTGACAAGCACAGGCGGTCAAATTATATTTTTAGAACGTGAGAGAGTAGACAGCAGGGAGAGAAGACAGTAGAGAAGAGAGTAGTACTTTCTGTTAAATTTTTTTTACATAACTGTCTCTCGAAAGTCGCAGTGACTACTGCAGATGTGAGAATAGAAGAGTAGACAAAAGGTACCATAGTACTGTCTCTAGAAAGTTGTTGTCACCGCAGCGGGGACGTGAAAGTATACAAGAGAGAGAATGGGAGAGAGAGAATAGGAGAGAGAAGAGAGAGTAGACATAACTGTCTTTCGAAAGTGGCAGTGATAGTGATTACTGCAGATGTGAGAGTGAGAGTGGAAGAGGTGACGAGAGGTAAAAGTAGACAGAAGAAAACATAGTAATGTCTCTAGAAAGTTGTTGTCACAGTAGAAGAAAAAGATGCAGTAGACAAACAAGAGCATAGTATTAGTATTGTCTCTAGAAAGTTGACAGTAGACAATAGAGAATATAATACTGTTTCTAGAGAATATAGTACTGAGAGAGAAAGAGAAAGAGAGAAAGAGATAGCGAGACAGTGGGAGAGGGAGAAGAGAGAGAGAGAGGAGAGAAAAGGGAGGGTAGAACTGTGTCGAGGAAAGAGAGAGAGAGAGAGAGAGAGAGAGAAGAGAGAGAGAGAGAGAGAAAGAGAGAGAAAGAGAGAGAGAGAGAGAGAGAGAGAGAGAGGCGGGGGGAGGAGGAGGGAGATAGGATGGAAAGTAGACAGAACAGTGTAGAGGAGAAAGAGATGGGGCGGTGTACATCTGTGAAACATAAAAAAAGTGAAAAAGAAGTACAAGATATAGTTAGAAAAGACAAAAAAAGCTACATATACAAAATACATAGCACTTGAACACTTCAACTACAACCCTTGCGTGTATGTATCTTCGCAAGAGTCATTAGAGAGCAATCAACTATCAAACATGCAAGACGAACTATTCTTCTATTTTTCTATTTTTGTATACCTAGTGCGGAGGCGCGCGGCAGCGCGCCGGAGCGCTAGTCAAAAAGCCGCTATATCATACAAAAAAGCACTTTCCCAGGATCTTTTTGAGGTTGGGGGGCGCGTTCTGAGATATTTCTGAGAATCTCTCTGGGGATCTTGGCGCGCGGCCGTTCTAAGATCATTGTGATAGTCTTTTCCCAGCAAAACGTGGGTCTGACCTCACTTTTATAATGCGCGTTGCACGCGCTGCGCGATCTTGTAACAGAGGAAAGCATTCTAGTACGGCAACATGTAGTAGTCAATTGTTCATACTTTTTTCTTGGAGATTCGTCATAATCTTTCTCGTATATCTTTGATTGCTCATATTTTTGTGTGACGCGGATATCATTCTGCAACAAATCATTATATTCTACCCGTGGTTGCAGTCCCTGCGCGCGCCCCTCCGAGGTGACATGCCGATCACGCACCTCTGCGACAGGAAGCCCGGCCTGTGCCTGCGCAAGTGGGGCAGTGCCAGGACGTTCGTCAGGGTCGGTGATCTTTTCAATGTTTGTATGCATACAAAATCTAGATGTATACATAACCCCAACACCTTGACGGTCAGTGAACATTGACTCGATACTGTTGTTTTTTCATCAGCATGACATGACAATTTTTGCGGGTCTGAAAAAGCAAAGCGTGTGTAGCACACGACATGATGAAATGCATAGCATCGGTGTATCTTAATAATAATGATAGTTTATCCATATGGTATCAATCATCAAACAGCACAAACATCCTAGTACCGGTTAAGAACAAAGAGTGGTTTGGCAGAGTGATGACTGCGACAGAACCTTTTGACACCCAAAACGTGTATCTTGACTATTTCGCCACCATTATTTTTTATTAACCACATTACTAACTGCATATCAACAAGACGTGGAAAGTTTGTGTTATGTTTTGTACTTATGTACTTATCTGGACACATTCTAATTAGTGTAATAGAGTTACCCGAATATTTCCGTCGAGAGTGGAGCGTCCTGCAGTGATCTATCCGAAAAAAACATTAAAAATCAAATCAAAATAATAAAATCGAGTTTAGCTTTCAAGGTGATAGCGCAGGGAGGACAAAAACAATAAATATATTTAGGAAGGTGAAACGTCTATGATACAACAAAAAAGTAATTTGCAGGCGTCGTCGGCGTTCCACTTTGGTGCGTGCGTGGTTCCGAAGACGATGTCTACCGTGATGGGCACCCTGCAGTGCTATCTGGAGAATTGGAGGAGCGGAAAGGCATACCCATTCAACGCGTATGTCTCAACACTGCCTACATTCACATTTCTAACATCATGATCATTCGCTTCGCAAACCTCATTTTGTTGAAAAGTGTGTTGAAAATGTCTCGCGCGGCAAGGCCTATCCGTTCGACGCGTGGGTGTCAACAGTCAAAACTGTTCATTTCTGTTTTCAGTGTTCGACACAAATCGTTTGCAGTGATGTAACACGTTTACTGAGATATGAAAATGTGTATCGTGTTTGCGCAAACACCGGACGCACAGTGTTATGATAGAAACACGCATGTTTTTCAGATGATTTTGCTAGCCAAAATGTCTTTTTTACTTGACTATTCAGTCGTCATTGCGAGAAGGACGCCGGATTTCTGTTCAACAACACGGCGGCCTATCTGGAGGCACACCCGGATATTGACTGGACCACCATCTTCGTCAAGAGAGACCCTATGGACAGGTTCATATCCGCGTTTCTGGATCGGTGTGTCAGGTAAGCAAAGAGTGATTATCGATCGATTATCGATTGATTATCGATCGGTTGCAGGAAACACGGCGAGTGCGGTCACTGCTACATGAATGTGACGTGTTTTATGGAGCGGCAGTTGAGAGGATTCCAGGTTTGTTAACAACTGTTTGTTATAGTAATGCTATTATAATTTACAATATTATTCATTACCGTTTATGCGAAAAAATAGAAG
Source organism: Rhabditoides inermis (assembly GCA_963966185.1). NCBI lineage: Eukaryota > Metazoa > Nematoda > Chromadorea > Rhabditida > Rhabditidae > Rhabditoides > Rhabditoides inermis. The sequence continues at coordinate 50,841 of CAWZYM010000479.1, read as the reverse complement.
AACACAAGACAATACGGTCACTGCTCCTCAAAAAACTCCTCAGAAAGATCCCACGATCAGAATATGCTCCCTTTTTAATATCATTTTGTTTGATCATTATTGATTCAGTAAAACTGATTCGACAGCAAATCAAGGCCAAGTTCGAAAAAAAAAACCATTCAGCGTGCGATGAAGAAGAACGCAATACACCATAACATCATTTTGTTCCGCTGTGTACACGCCCGCCTACCTCTCTTGTTTTGCGCGCTACTGCCGAGAGCTGACTCTCCGTTTTCCTCTGATCTACCCCACCGCGCGCAACTTATTGCGAGCATAGAACTATACGCATTCTGATTTCTGTTCAGCTGAAGACGGACTTCACGAGGTACTACGAGGACGAGTTCCACATGGTGCCGCAGTCGTGGATGTGCGATCTGAGGAAACAGGCCACTGCTGGCAAGTGAGTACGCAGGGGGTTGTAGGGCCATCTATGGAAGTTCACACCCATCTATGAAAGTTGGGGAAACAGCTTGGATGTGTGTTTGATCCGAGCAGGTACATAGGCGACGGCTGGCAAGTGAGTAGGAAAGTAGCGGCTGTTCCTAAAAACTACTAGCCGATGATGGCAGAAGGAAATGATCCGGTTGTGTATTCGATGGACGGGAGGGCATAGACAGTAGGGAGAAGAAGATGTTTCCCTAGTGAATTCTCTTATTAACCATGTTCTGCTTGCCGCTCTGGTGCACAAACCCTGAAACTCTATTTTGTTAGCATTATGATCATTATAATTGTCAGCATTATGCTTGTTAGCATTAAGTGGACGAATGCGGTTGGCAGTAAACAAAAGTGAGAGGACACGAATGTATAATGACAGTAACACGTCTTTCCAGGCTGCACTTTGTCCGCTATTCGGGAGACGCGACAGAAGCGTTCCTCCCCGATGTGCTACAAGTGCTGCGCATGAAGGGGGTGAGTGGACGACAAGATACCTATAGCCTGCGCCAGAGCGATAGTGTTTCGATCCACCTCGCTTGCAGTTCGAAACACGGTGCCATAACCGTCTGCCTCTCTTGTTTGGCGCGCTATTGCCGAGAGCTGACTCTCCGTCTTCCTCTGATCTACTGCGAGAATAAAACTATATTCCATCTCTAGCTGTCCAATTCCACACAGTGTGTCTCTGTCTTGTTTTGCGGCTGAGAGCACTTGGCTATATCCTAACGCAATCCCAACAAAAAAGTTTTTTTGACGCATTACCAACAAAAAAAGTTTCTCACACTTCAGGTCCCTGACGAGGCTCTGAATGTGATCTACAGGAACATTGCCAGCTATCGGACGCCGCACTCCACTGCACAGTCGCCGGAGAGGATGTGAGGAGAGAGAGGGGGGGAAAGGGAGAGAGGGAGAGAGAGAGGGAAGGAAAGAGAGGGAGAGAAAGAGGGAGAGAGAGAGAGGGGAGAGAGGGAGAGAGAAAGGGAGAGAGAGGGAGAGAGAGAGAGAGAGAGGGAGAGAGAGAGGGAGAGAGAGGGAGAGAGAGAGAGGGAGAGAGAGGGAGAGAGAGAGGGAGCCTTCTTCAGGTTCGTCGAGGAGTACATCCGCACGCAGCCGTACATCCAGGAGCTGGTGGTGCGCATGTACCACAACGACTACCAACTTCTCGGCTACGACTACCCCAGACAGGCCGCGGACCTCATAGAATAGACTTCCTCCCTGTAGAATAGACTTCCTTATAGAATAGACTTCCTTCCTGCACTTATAGAATAGACTTTCTCCTTGTAGATTGCATAACGATTACGTGATTACGTCCCTTCCTTTTGTACACTTGTCGTGATTTACGTAATCGATATTGTGTGCTACTTGATTCGTGATAAATATTCTGATTTTTTTTGTACACACCGTTCGAGTCCTGACTTGAGCCTTTTTCATTCCCATCTACTGCATTCGAGACTAATGTTTAGGAACAGAATGTTCTCCATTGCTAATTGTTCTCATTTGCTATATTCACTCCAGTGTCCTTGTTTTTACGTTTGCCGTTAGGATCTTCTCGTTTCACTAAAGTGCAAGTCGCGTCTTTCATCATTTTGTTACATAAATCATTCACTCTGATGTTGTCGTCTCAGTTTTTGAAGATCGCACACGGAAAAATCGCTGAAAAAACAACACAGACAAATGCAAGACAAGAGCGAGCGGTCTCAAAGGACTGTTATCGCACCATCTACATTCTTCCAGAGACTGTAGCGGGCACCCGACAGATGACACACCCAAAAAAAAACTCGTCTCCCGAAATACGGACAGTGAAAACAGGCTCGAGAATTGTCAGCATCCATGTCAGCTCGGTTGCCTCCGCGGCTCGCAGACAGTCGCCGCGTTTCGATCGTTGATGAGTTGTTCTCGGTAAGTGTATTGCTTTTGTCTTGTTAAGTAGTTGAAACCGTGGTCCTTCGGAGACGACCACGGTTTCAACTATTTAAGTTCAGGAGCTCGTATATATATACATTTGACTACATACGTAAACGCACACACATACATTACTTGTTTTCAAACATACGGTAGTTTGTGCAAGTGATCTAGCTGAACAATTCATTATCGTTTACCTTATCCCTAATTTTACGGTCTTCCAATCAGTTTCCTGAAGCTATCGACTTTGCAGTTTGTCGGCGCGCGGCAAGCTGCTGGCGGCGGCTCTGGCCACTCTCGTCAGTGTCGTTGTGGTCGTCAGCAACAGTCGACCCAGCGAGCAGCCACATGCTGACCGCCGATTCCACATGTACTCTGTATATGTGAGCGCAACATTTGATTATTGTGGTGTGAGATGTTGAAGGACCACGGTTATTGGAAAATATCTTTACGACGGCACGCCTTGATCAGGGACGTGGCAGTATGTCATTATACCACGCAATCTCTGAGAGAATCGGACACCACTGGGATCTAGGATATGAAATAGTGGAAAGTTATAATGTTTTGGTGTTTTCAGTAAATAGCAAGTATACCTATTTTTGGACAGCTGATACAATTTTAAGAAACTTTTTATATAGAAAATTTTTGATGTCAATCAAAGGGTAAGCTATTATACGCAAAAGTATGATTTTAATTGCAAAAAAATAAATACCTTTAATTATATGGAAGTTCGATAGCAGTCTCTAGTTTTCACTAATCGGACCTTGAACTAGTTTATAATCAAACAAAAATTATACGAGAAAAATCGAAGGGTACGTCTTTTTTGCTACAGCCGTTTGAAAATGACCCACTCATGGTGGTCCATCGCAAATGAACCATAAGCAGATAAGAACCATACGAAAACTAAATAGTTATAAAAACTAGAAGTAATTTGAAGCATATTTTGTGTTCACATAGTCGTTGTACCATCAAATCCAAAAAAGTTATGAGCGTTTCAATCCAAGAAAATTTAAAAATTTCCACTCTTTCGGGCGTGGTGATTATCCAGTCTTCAATAGCACCTTATTCTGGTTAGTTTATGGAAATGTAACCTATGTAACGTGTAAAAACACTTATATTTCAAAAATCGAAGGGGACGTCTTTTGAGATATCGACCTTTGATTGTTGCTGGCTCGCGAACATGCAACCCTTAACCAAAACCGTTCCACTATAATAGTACTTTTTGTAACTAGTTGTTCAAACTTATCATGAAAGAATATGAAAACTATGTGTTTTCGAAAAAAAAGAGAACGTATTTTGATTTATCGTTCTTCATTGTCGTCATGTTCGCGAGCCAGCAACATTCAAAGGTCGATATCTCAAAAGACGTCCCCTTCGATTTTTGAAATCTAAGTGTTTTTACACGGTATATAGGTTACATTTCCATAAACTAACCAGAATAAGGTGCTATTGAAGACTGGATAATCACCACGCGCGAAAGAGTGGAAATTTTTAAATTTTCTTGGATTGAAACGCTCATAACTTTTTTGGATTTGATGGTACAACGACAATGTGAACACAAAGTATGCTTCAAATCACTTCTAGTTTTCATAACTTTTCAGTTTTTGTATGGTTCGTATCTGCTTATGGTCCATTTGCGATGGACCACCATGAGTGGGTCATTTTCAAACGGATTTTTATCCCTTCGATTTTTTTCGAGACCCTTCGATTTTTATCGTATAATTTTTATTTTGTTATGAACAACTTCAAGTTTTGAATAATGCAAACTAGAGACTGCTATCGAACTTCCATATATTTTTAAGAATTCATTTTTTACAAAAGAAATCGTATTTTCGCTTATAAAAGCTTAACCTTTGGGTAACATCAATTTTTTTCTATATAAAAAGTTTTTTTTAAATTGATGTAAGGAATCGAATTATTTTTTGAAAGTTAGTTTTGGACAGAAACTGACAAAGTTGAGGTGGTGGTCCCTTAACTGGCTAAATATGCAAATTTCAATGAAATCACCTTTACCACTTTGTAAAGGACCCTTCATAACCCCAAACTACGCCCTCAAAAACCCTAGATCCCACATGTCCCAAAAACGTCCGATTCTCTCAGAGATTGCGTGATACTAAAATTCCCGCCAATTCTCAAATCGCCCCGCACCATTCCTGCGCGATGGCGATTGTGCACCGGTCGCGCGCAAGCAGCGCAATTTGGAATACACGAAAAGCAATCCTTGATCGATGTCCTAGTCATTCAACATGATCCAAATCTCGTGAATTGTTTGCCACAGCGTATACAACATGCTTGCGCACAAATTGTGCTACTGTAAAATTGGAGAGGACTTTACTGAACTAATATTAAAATAACTATCCTTGTTTCTTTCTATGGTTTGTGACCACGCGACTTTTTCAGTCCCGGCCGGCCGCTAACGTTGAGTGTGAGGTGATGAAGAACCGATTCAACGAGTGCAGCTTCAGGAAGCTCGTCGCCGCAAACTCGCAGGTGAGCGGGATTGCTTTACGTTCACAGAGCACAGATATGTTAACCAGCTCATGAAATCGCAGATTCATTTCTGCGTATATTTCGTGTTTCTGTATCCGCAGATTATTCACTGCGAACTAACGACTAACTAATTCCAGCGCGTCACTTTTCTATCTCGTTATGTCGCCGTGTATCCGTAGCTGAACTCGCTGATGCGGACTTTGATCTATAACTTTGGTTAGAATTTTGCAGAAGCTCGGCCCCCCTCACGCCGGAAACGTGCCTCTCACTCGACTGTGCGAGGAGAGACCCGAGCTGTGCCTGAAGAAGTGGGGATACGTGCAGACATACATGAGGGTGGGTGGGAGAGAGAAAGGAGAAAGAGAGAGAGAGAGAGAGAGAGAGAGAGAGAGAGAGAGAGAGGAAAGAGAGAGGAGAGAGAGAGGTGAGAGAGAGGGGGACAGGAAGGGAGAAAGAGAAAGGGGAGAGAGGAGAGAGAAAGAGAAAGAGAGAGAGAGAGGGAAAAGAGAGGAGAGAGAGAGAGGGAAATAAGAGGAGAGAGAGAAAGGGAAAAGAGAGGAGAGAGAGAGAGGGAAAAGAGAGGAGAGAGAGAGGGAAAAGAGAGGAGAGAGAGAGAAAGGGAAGAGAAGAGGGAGGGGAGAGAAAAGGGGAGTGAGAGAGATTCCAGGCCGCCGACGAGTACAACTTTGGCGCGTGCGTCGTTCCGAAGACCATGTCGTCTGTTATGGGCACACTGGAGTGCTATCTTCGCAACTGGTACGAAGGCAAGGAGTACCCGCCGAACAGGTAGGTTTTTAAAGCGAGACTTGTTGGGCAGCTTCCTTTTCCACGCGTTACTACACACACCGGCCAACTAACGTAAAATTTTCTCGTCTGTTTTAAATACTTTACAAATGCACTGTAACAATGAAATTATAAAATTGAACAATGATTTTCTGAAAGCAAAACTTGAAACGTACAGTTTGTACATAGTAAACGAGTTGTTTGCATTGTTTTTTTTCAGTCGCAAGTGCGAGGAGCGCATCCCCGGATTCCTCTACAATAATACAATGGACTACATGAAGGTGTTGGCTCTCTCTCTCTCTCTCTCTCTCTCTCTCTCTCTCTCTCTCTCTCTCTCCCTCCCTTTTTTGTTTGTCCTGTTCAATTCACTTCTCAAATACACACAAAAAATTAAAAATCTCGAAAGAACGATGAGCATATTCATCCAGGACCATTCGAGCGCCGATTGGACGACGGTGTTCGTGAAGCGAGACCCCGTCGATAGATTCATTTCCGGATTTCTGGATAGATGTGTGAGGTAGGGGAGAGAGAGGGAGAGAGAGAGAGAGAGAGTTCAGGCTGGCGGGTGAATGCAATCACTGCTACATGAACGTCACGTGTTTCATGGAAAAGCAGCTGCAGGGATTCCAGGTACTGTTAAAACTTAGAAGTTATGGAAACTTTAACAACCTTAAAATCAAAGCGAAAAGCCGGTGTTGGTGACAAGAAGCTGTTTGACAGGCGAAGACAGATTCGTCGGTCTACTACGAGGACGAGTTCCACATGGTGCCGCAGTCGTGGATGTGCAACCTCCGAGAGCTCAAAGATAGCGGCAAGTGAGTGCGAGACGGTGCTGGTAGTGTGAGGTCATTAGTAAATCATACAACATACAACATACGACATACCATCATACAATCATACCACCATACGACCATACCATGGTATCATACCACCATACCATTGTATGATTTACTAATTGCCTAGTGTAGCCTCAGCTGTAGAGCGGGCAAACATGATTCTGTAGCCCTCCGTGGAATGAGCTCGAGCAGAGCGGCAAGTGAGTCATATATGACGGTCTAGACTCGTGTGTGGCTTTGCTTTAGAACTCAAGCAGACAGAAAAATTGTGTGACACGTCTTGCAGGTTCCACTTTGTGCGTTATTCCGGCAACGCAACCGAAGCGTTCCTACCCGATATGATGGAATTGTTGAAGAACAAGGGGGTGAGTCGTGTCTTTTGTCGCATTTGCAAACAGGCTGTTTTTATATTTCCTCCATAACGTCTTATACAAACGCACAGTTTGTTTACGTAGGTGATAAGTTTTGGAGTTCACTTGTTAAATCGGTTGTGAAAAGACTACTTATCCTTGTTCCCTATAATCTATTTGATTATAAATTCATCATTCGACAGAGTAGTTACGATTGTGTACTAGGTGCCGTCGGCAGCTAGTGAAGCCATCTATGCCAAAGTCTCCAACTACCACACAGTCCACTCCACACTACAGTCGCCCGAAAGAGCGTGGGTGTTTGATTGATTATTAAAGGAGCGCGGTTTACCTTTACCACTTTACCTTATCAGACTCATGAAGAATAAGTGGTAGTCATCTTCAGTTTTCCAATCACAAGATCACAACATTATCTAGTCCGCGGTACGAGCTAGTCACCCTGCCCGTCATAGAAGGGTTATCTATCTTCAATATATCGGATAAAAATGGAATTACGTAGCAAGCTTTCTCCTTGCAGGTACATCTCCGAATACATCCATTCGCAGCCCTACATTCGGGAGCTGATCATTCGACTCTACCACAACGACTACGATGCGCTTGGATATGCGTACCCCAACGTAGAATCAACTATTAAGTCCTAACTATATTTCAAAGTACATTGTATTATTTTAGTTTTGTGCTATTCCTAATGCGGCCCAACAATGAAAAAAAACGAATCAGTTTTTCCTACACCCAAAATAACTGTGCAATAAGTTCTAATCGTGCGAATCTATCTTCATGTTTGTGCTATTTCTTTTTTGCACGTTGTTGAATTCGTATGAATAGTACATACTTACTGTGTTTCTCATTTCGATTTTGCAATAAGGATTAAACATGATGACAAGAAAACAAGAATGTTCAATGAAATTTGAAAAAAAAGGAAAAAAAAAAGTGTGACTTATTGGTGATTGTGCAACTATATTTCCAAATTCTAATAACAAACAATTGTCATTTATTAGACAATTATATGTACAGCATATAGAAGATGAGATAGTGCGCGAGGGAACGAGGCTAGTTCGCTAGTTTAGATCACAAGATAGTTCAGATCACTTTTTCATGTGTGAAAAAGTTGAGAAAATCATGACAACGAAATGCTGAAACAACGTCATCATAAGATGAATAGAAAGATGAAACGTTCAGTGGTGCGAAGCTCATTTCGATCTAACGTCATTGAGCCAGTGAAAAGTGCATAAACCGAAATATGTCAGTTTGAAACAGCCGCTTTGCATGCATCGAAATACATATCTCTATGAGTAAAATTGTGAAATAAACTTTACTGTGATGTTTTGTAAACAGACTAATAATTTATACATAGATACTTATAAATCCAAAAGTTCGTTTATCTTTATTCAACATGACTTCTATCACAGCGGCTACTTTTGTGCTGAAATTCATGAAATGCGATTGAAATGTGTTTTTTGTTAAAATCTCGCATGCTGAGTTTAATGGTGTTGTTGGTTTAATTTTAGTTTAATCAGATAACGATATATAATCAATGTATCAATATATATCACGGCCCGGGCCGGGACATCACGGCCGAATGGTCAAAGCTAGTGATCGGGATAGTAGAGATAAAGTACACGACTGTGCACAAAGACAAATACGTATTTGCAAATATGATGCAATTTGTTCTTATTGCTTACTCTATCGGCAGTGTGAGTCGCGCACAATCTCCTCCCGTTGCTGCAATCTTCATACTTCGCTGTTGCATAAACGAGCGAATAACAAGAACTAGCAGTTTAAAAAAGCTTGCTGTTATCTCGCCATCTTCTCGGGACAAGGAACAAAATGAGACATCCAAAACTCGAATTCCAAAAAAAAACGTTAGTGTGAAAAAAAGTGAAAAAAATTAGTGAAAAAAAGGCTCGTCAGCATCATTCTTTGTCAGCATCTACACCAGCATGGCCCACACCCGCCCGCGCTCATGTTCATTGTCAATTAATTGCACTGTAGCGTTCAAGGCATGTACGAGCGGCTGGATAGTGTCTACTCGAAGCGCGGCAACGGCTTCCTTCTCGCGGTTGGTATAGGCACGCTGACGCTGACCGTGTTGCTGATATTGAACAGCCAGTTGACCGAGGAGAACCGACTGCCGCGCAAACTTCACAACGTCTCGGATGACGTGAGTGCATACAGCCACTGCTCTCACTAACAGCCTCGTTACTTGCTTCGTTCTTGAACGACAAGTCACTGTAGCATAACTAGCAATTCATGTAATGTAGCAACTTCAATGTGTTTCAGTTCGCACCCTCCTATTCTGTCGATTGTGAGACGAGAAAGGAACGCTTCAATGAGTGCAGCTTCCGCAAGCTCATCGCGGCCAACTCCAAGGTGAGAGATTATGTTTTTTTGAATGCATAACTATGCGGAATCTTATGAAATCAACCAAATGTGCGAACGATTTCTTTCCTGAAAACGGGTGAGTGTGCTGTTTTCTCCGGGAGTTTAGCGGTCAGCACGCGCACTCACACTTTCCCGCGTGTTTTTCCCGCGCTTTTTGAGCAACCATGCGGCACCATTACACTTTCACGTTGACGCTGACGCGACGCTGACGCTCCCGTGCAAAAGATGCACCTATCGATTTTGATCACGCTGCGTCAACGAAACTAATAGTTGCATCTTTTGCACGGGAGCCTCACCGTCGCGTCAGCGTGAAAGTATAATGGGGCCTATAACAATGAATGTTTCGCGTGCGCGACACGGTTATGGCTTCATATTTCATTCTGAACGTCTCATATTGCAGCCGATCGGTCCGCCGATCGCCGGGGACGTGCCTCTCACTCGACTCTGCGTGGAGAAGCCCGAGCTGTGCCTGAAGAAGTGGGGCTTCGTGGAGACATACATGAGGGTGGGTGGGAGAGAGAAAGGGAGAGAGAGAGAGAGAGAGAGATTCCAGGCGGCCGACGAGTACAACTTTGGCGCGTGCGTTGTGCCCAAGACCATGTCTACGGTGATGGGAACGATGGAGTGCTATCTGCGCGGCTGGTTCATGGGCAAGGAGTACCCGCCAAACTGGTCGGTTAGGGTTTCCTCGCGGTTGCAGTCGGTTGGCACGATTACAATTACTCAAAGTTATTTTGTATATGTCTTTGCAGTCGTCAGTGCGAGGAGCATATTCCCGGATTCCTCTACACGAACATGACCGACTACATGAGGGTTGGCTTTTTTCGGTTGAATCAAAAGTTTTTCTAGCACGTAGTCGATTACATGATAGCGTTCTTAGAATACGACGGCAGCAACATAGGGTGGTTGGGTTAGGACGTCTCGAATTTCGTTCATCCGTAGATAGTGCTGTGACGCCTTTTTGTTTTTATACATTGGTTGAATAAACTTTGCAGAAATCAGTGACCTCAGTCTGAGTATATTATTGTCTTATTATTGTCGTTAAAAATGTGGTACATTTTCAGGACCATTTTTCTGACTCGAGTTGGACGACGGTGTTCGTGAAGCGAGACCCCGTCGATAGATTCATTTCAGGGTTCCTGGATAAGTAGATGTGTGAGGTGAGGGGGGGGGGGTGGGAGGAAGAGAGAGAGCGAGAGAAGAAGAATAGAGAGAGAGAAAGATGAATATAATAGAAAGAGAGAAAAGAAGAGAATAAAGAAAAAAAGAAAGTGGAGAAGCAGGCACGACGGACTGGATGGACTGCAGTTTGCCTATGCGCGCCGCGACTTCACTACCGAGGAGCTCAAGCTGGAGCGAGAGCTGAAGGAGGAGTGCAAAAAGCTCAACGAGGCGGCTGGTATGGTGGTTTGGGTGATCCGTGACTGCCAGAAGTACAAGCTGCCCAAGCCTCGCCCATTCAAGAACCACAGTCTCACTCGCAGTGTGACTGTGCACTCTGATCCCGCGCCCCAGCCGCCTGCGCTCTCTTCGTCTGCGCACTCTCTCGCGCCTCCCGATGACTCGCCTCTCTCTCCTCGCCCGCCGCAGCCTGCTGCCACCCGCGGCTCTTCCCGCGGGCGTGCTCGCTCCCGTGGAGTGTCGAGGGGTTCTAGGAGGGGTGTTTCCTCGGCGTCCACTTCCACTGTGCGCCGCGCGTCTAAGAAGCGTAACCAGACCTCTGCTGTGCTCTCGCCTGTTTCAGAGGTGCAGCAGAAGAAGATGCGTGACGAGGACATGACCGATGCCGCCCCGGAGATCACCACCGTTGATGCTGTGCCCTAGGACAGCTGCCCCTTCCCCGTAGACTGCTCCGTACAGGTGGGTTTTACAGTTTCTCATGTTTCGCAGACCTCTTCTCTTCCCTCTCTAAGTGATGTTCCATTGTCTATATTTTTGTTGCTAAATGCGCGCTCCGCTAGGAATAAGCTGTATGATCTTGATAATTTACTGAACCGCGTCAAACCCTTGATTTGTGGGATTACTGAGTCTTGGTGCAATAGTTGTGATAACATGAATAGTCTGTGTATGAATGGCCGCTACACGATGTATCGATCTGATCGCGCCTCACATGCCGGCGGCGTTCTTTTGCTTTGTGACTCTTCTCTCTCTGTAAAACTTATAGCAACCAAATCCATAAATGGTCTTTGTGAATTTGTATGTGTGGATATTCTCGCGTCTAAACATTTCCGTATTCAAAAACCTTTGCGATTAATCACTGTTTACCGTACTCCCGGGAAAACTTCGCAAGTCAAATCTACCGGCGCTATTCTCATATCCGAACTTGAAAACCTTTTGCTACCTGATAGTCATTTCCATATCATCCAGGGAGATTTCAATGCGCCCTCGGTGGACTGGAATTCATTCCAGGCCGCCGAGGCATTTGATCGCTCTTTGGCAGCCTTTGCCTCACTCCACTCACTATGTCAGCTGGTACGCCATGCTACTATGGTGAGGCGAGTCGGGCAAAGGGCTCATACTCTCGATATCGTACTCACCGATTCCATATCGCTTTTTCAAAATGTCAGTGTGCTGCCGCGTTTCTCTCTCTGTGATCATTTACCAGTTGAGTTTCGGTTGCGACTCGGAGTGGGTGAAGCAGTGAGAGAGACGCCCCGCCTGGCATATCGGAGAGCGAAATGGGATGAGATAAACAAGGCAATTGCGTGCACTGATTGGACATACGATTTCATTGGTTTGACATTAGAACAGGCTACACTTCTTTTTACCGAGCGAATGAAACTTCTTATTACTAATTTCATCCCTCTCCTTCCCCCGCGTAGAGCAACTAACCCGCCAAAACATGTCGAGAAATTAAGAAAACAAGCATTGCGATATTCGATCCTACATCCCGAGTCTAGAAAATCTGATAAAGCTCAGCGCAAATTACGCAAAGCGTTATTTTCATGGCATTGTAAGAGGGAAGCGCGGCTGATCGCGGGAGGCAACAAGCGGGCGCTCTTTCGAGATGTGCGCGCTAGGCTCTTCCCCGCGGATGGCATCGCGTCTCTCTCTCGAAATGGTGTTTTGGTGCATGAGTCACGGGAGAAGGCGGAGCTTTTCGGTGAGCATTTTGATGCGATATTCTCGCCTCAGGGTGCCCCTCCGACAGGTGCCGTGCTCCCGCAACACACACATCAACTCACGTCCATTCAAATATCATATGCAGAAATACATAAAACCATTCAACGATTAGCATCAAAAACTAATACCAGTCCCGATGGCATCACTCACACTTTTCTGAAGAACACGGTAAATACTATTAGTGTCCCACTTTCGATTCTTTTTTCAATGTCCACATCGGTCTGCGCAGTCCCCCGAATCTGGAGACTGGCGTATATCAAGCCATTGTTCAAAAAGGGATCTCGTGATAACATCTCCAATTACCGCCCTATTAGTCTTACCAGCAGTGTTGCCAAAGTCCTTGAACGCATTTTTGTTAAACAATTGACTTCATTCCTCGAATCAAATAACCTTATCTCATCTAAGCAGTTTGGTTTTCGCAAGAATCGTTCGACAGGCGCTCAACTCATTCAGTGCTATAGTCATTGGTTGAAACATGTTTCTAACGGTTTTGTGATTGATTGCATATACATCGATTTTAAGAAAGCTTTCGACACTATAAACCATTCTCTTTTATTTAATAAGTTGCATTCGCTCGGTGTAAGAGGAAATGTATTGGGGTGGATTCGTAGCTTCCTGTCCGACCGTTGCCAACAGGTGATGGTTGGAGAGGAACTTTCCGCACCAAGACTCGTCAATTGCGGCGTGCCGCAAGGGTCGTGCCTGGGCCCAATATTGTTCAATGTGTATATCAATGACATTATAGCGCATTTGCCTGATTATGTTTCGTGTGAGTTATATGCAGATGATTTGAAAGTTTCTTTCGCATTTGATAAAGACGATCTTTCTGCCAAATCCAAGTTTCAATGTGCCATTGACACAATTACTGATTGGTCTCATCAATGGGGATTACAAATTTCCACTGAAAAGACACAAATTTTGCACATTGGTCGCCGAAATCCCCGATTTGAGTATACAGCAGGCGGCACCACTCTCGCACCTGCTAACTCAGTCCGGGATTTGGGCATAACAATGAGCACTTCTCTGGTATTTGACTCTCACTATGACCTCATCATTCAAAATACGCTCAACTCAATCAATGATTTTCTGAGGGTTTATCAAACGAGAAATTTACATGTCTTGGTTGTTGCCTACACCACTTATTTCCGATGTAAATTGGAGTACTGCACTGAGCTGTGGAACCCTCAGGATGTGGGATCGGTGAATGCGATAGAATCTGTGCAGCGATACTATACGCGCCGAATATGTCGCCGCGCTGGTTTGTTCTCACTCACCTATCCCCAACGATTACAACTTCTCGGCTTACAAACATTAGAGCAACGGCGCATTCTGAATGATGTGGCATACATGCATAAAGTGACCACAAACTCTACATACCTTGACTATCATGGTCTTTTCAACTTTGTACCAACTCGTTCTCGCACTTCTCATGGGTGGCGCGTGGTTCCGTGTTTTGATACAGCCCTTAAGAGCAGTGCATTTTTCAACAGGATTTATAGGCTTTGGAACTCACTCCCCCCTTCCATAGTAATGTCTGCAAAACATGAAACTGTGAAATCCTTCCTAGAAAGTAATCCCCATTTGTTGCCAGTTTCGAAGATTCGTAGACTGTAGTCAACTTTCGATGCTTTCTGTATCATTTTACACTTTTTTTTTCTCTCTCATACCGTATGCCATTGCTCATTTTGCTGTATTGAACTGTTTCTCCAAATGTACACGGTAATAAACTTATTATTATTATTAAAAAAAAGTGGAAAGAAGTGGGCGAAACAGGGGACAAAGGAACAGATGGTAAGAGAAAACAGGATGAGAAAGAAATATACATAGAAAGAGTTCAGGCTGGCGGGTGAATGCAATCACTGCTACATGAACGTCACTTGCTTCATGGAACAGCAGCTTCATGAATTCCAGGTATGGTTATCTTTTATAGTGAAAACAGTTGCTGCTGCAGTTGCAATCAGTACAAACGATTCAGTGACTTCTCTATCACAGCTAAGCGATTTGTGTTTTAGCTGAAGACAGACTCGTCGGTCTACTACGAGGACGAGTTCCACATGGTGCCGCAGTCGTGGATGTGTAACCTCCGAGAGCTCAAGGATAGCGGAAAGTGAGTGGACAGTGAACATGCCTATGTACAATCTTGCAGACTGCACTTTGTCCGGTACTCCACCAACGCGTCGGAAGCGTTTCTACCCGATATGATGAAATTGATGGATAACAAGGGGGTGAGTACAGTGCGCGAAGTGTAGCCTCCTATAGACGCCTATATATATTTGACTCCATAAAACTATCTAACCGTATGCTGACCAAAAGTCGGAAAATAACCGTATCAGGACGATAAGTATTGGCAAATAACGGTAATTTTCAGTGTGTCCCGCCAGATTCCCATCTAATGGGTGGAATACGGTTAGGTGAGCAGGATTTCCACAGGCGCGCAATCAAAGTGCCATTTCTGACCATGCCGTAAACCCGGCGCGAGTAACACTCTGGTGCTGGGTAAGAAAGATGCCCCGACGGTTTTCCGTGTCACCGCCCATGCGCTTCTGGCGTGCTTACTATGCAAGTAGTGGTGGCTTATGTTGAATACGCAAGAATATATGCAAGAATGCTATTCAGTTTTGCTCCATTTTGGTTGTTCTGTTCTGGACAGATGCTCTTATCGTATTGTAAACTAACGGCTAGCGTTTGCCTCTCTGTGAAATAGAACCGTGCAGCCGGGCGCTTGCTAACCGTAAGATAACCACAAAGTTACCGCCATTTGCCGGAATACAACCGTAAGGTATTTTGGGCGCATTACGGTTATGTTAGAGCGGCTATACGGTTAAAAAGTTTTATGGAGGAGTTCTTGAGCAAAAGACTGTGGCGAGAGGAGAGGGCGCAGACGGTGAGCGCGCGTGTCTCTCCATTCCCCAATTGTCTCTCACAATAAAGTAGTCCGCGCGGTCACTGTAGCTCGTTCTCTCTTGTTCTCTGTTTACTGTTTATGTGCGGTAATCAGAACTCTACGCAAAAAACGTTGGAATGTGTTCATTTTCCAGGTGCCGTCGGAAGCTATACAAGCCATTTATGGCAAGGTCTCTAGGTATCACACCACTCACTCCACAGTACAGTCGCCAGAGAGAACGTGGGTCGATTCTCTCTCTCTCTCTCTCTCTCTCTCTCTCTCTCTCTCTTTCTCTCTCTCTCTCTCTCTCTCTCTTTCTCTCTCTCTCTCTTCATTTATCTGCTTTTCTCAGATACATCTCTGAGTACATTCGCTCGCAGCCCTACATCCAGGAGCTGATCATTCGACTCTACCACAACGACTACGATACTCTAGGATATGCGTACCCCTACACGGATTCAGATAAACAACCCCAATAATGATATTAACTAGATAAATACAATTTTTATACTTACATTTTGATATTTTTCACGATCCTATTTTTCACGAGTCTACAGTGATTGCCAATCGAATGGCCCCCGGCGACCGAATTCGGCCGAATGTGGACCGAATGGATGGCTTTCGAAGAGATGCCTATCTCACACGTTCAAAAGTGTCGACCGTGTAAAGGAAAATCGATCTACCAAAAAAAACGTAGAAAAAACAACATCGTGAGTAGGAGATGCCGATGACCTTAGTCTACATCTGCTGGAATGTCGTTTATAGCAAGGATGTTGATTCTGTCTGCACACAGATTTCTTCAGTTACGCTGTTGTTTCACTTGAAACAGGTCTGCTTAATCTGTTAACTGATAAAACATTTATTGCATTACGTCAATTAGCTTCACTAACAAGATTTGTTTGATCTTATGGGGTTTGACGTTGGAAAATCATTGAGTTAGCGTTCTGTGCCATAGTCCCCATCGTCCCCATCGAGGGGCTACTCTTACCTTTTCCTATGAGCGACGTGCCAAGCGCTGCCAGACGAGGCGATTCTCCCACAGATCGAAAGAGGCGGATTCGCTTCGTCTAGCAGCGCGTGGCTCATCCCTACTGTACATTGAATGTGTTTGCAAAAAAAAAAACCCGCTGAAATCCTAGGCTGACTTGTGCAAGTGGTCAGCTAGCTATTGGTCTTCATTTATGAACATGCTTTCCTCTTGCTCCGGTGTGATATTACGATGAATGTGCACCCTATGTTTACTTGATTCGACTTCATGACAATCACTCATTGCTGCCACATTTTTTGTTTCCCCCTTTCATACTAAAATTTACTATGGTGTCTGTCTGTCCGTCCTTCCGGAGAGATATCTCTTTTCAAAGTCTACTCTAACTACTCATTCTTTCCAAAAAGTTTCTTCAATACCTGAGAACGCAAAATTCCAAATATCTCGTCAATAGCGATCTCCTAATCATAGTTATCACCTAATCTCTTAACTATGGAGAAAAATTTCAAAATGCTTCAATTAGAACCAAATTTGAATAGTAGGTGAATCGACCTGGAAAAAATCGATAGCCGCGATACCAGCCGGCTGTGACCTCATCTTCATGCCCAAATAGGCGAATGTACCCAAAATGCACCCAAAATTCATGATCTTCGATTTCTATGAAAATTGAATAGAAGAAAGATTACGTATAATAGATTATAGAAACTTGTTTCCTTTTTTGAAAAGTCACCAAATATGGCGAATATGATCGACTTTTCGTACAGACGAGATAGAGGGTCCAATTTGTAAACTTAAGCTTTTATGGGCAAAAAAACCCTTCTGTCAAAGTTTCAGATCGATCGGACTTCGTCTTCATACAGTATTAGACATTTTCTGAGCGCGCGTTACTTGCTGGGGTCGCGCCCACCGGATTGCTCGCTACCAGCCGCCAGGTCAAGCGATCGATATCGAATAGTTGGCATTCGCAATCACTCACCCATATCCACTTAGTTGTGTCTTTTTTGATAGGAATGTGTCTAAATATAACAATAATGGATTGAGTCAGTTGAAAAAGACAAAATTTCTATCTTCAACGAATAACATTGACAAAACGAAACGTTGAAGGTTGAAAGTTAAGTAAAATGTTTCTAGACGTCAATAGATAGTGTTTTCCAACGATCAAATCAACCTCAAACTGTTTCAAACTCCTTCACACGTGCGCACAACGTGTTAGGGCGCGCCAGCCGGCTTCTTTTCTCGAAGTCATTGTAGACGTAATATAGAACTGTGTACTGTATATTTTTACAGTTGAAAGTAAGTTTTGAGTTTATTACCTGTACTCTTGTACATATTCAGCCTGAAATTCCGCTTTTCGATGCAGTACAGTGTCGAGTGGAAGTGAGGTGAGGTGAGAATCGAGTTCACCTTACATGTCATTTGGCGAGCACAGGCGATCAAATTATATTTTCAGAACGTGAGAGAGTAGACAGTAGGGAAAGAAGACAGTAGATAAGAGATTAGTACTTTCTGTTTAAAAAAGTTTTTACATAACTGTCTCTCGAAAGTCGCAGTGACTACTGCAGATGTGAGAATAGAAGAGTAGACAGAAGGTGCCATAGTACTGTCTCTAGAAAGTTGTTGTCACCGATGCAGAGACGTGAGAATAGACAAGAGAAAGACAGACAGAGAGAGAGAATGAGAGAGAGAGAGAGAGAGGAGGGAGGAGAAGGAGGGAAGAGAGAGAGTAGGCATAACTGTCTCTCGAAAGTCGCAGTGACTGCTGCAGACGTGAGAGTAGAAGAGCAGACAGAAGGTAACATAGTACTTTTTCTAGAATGTTGTTGTCACCGCTGCGAAGACGTGAGATTGGACAAGAGAGAGAGAGAGAGAGAGAGAGAGAGAGAGAGAATGAGAGAATGAGAGAATGAGAGAGAGAGAGGAGGGAGGAAAAGGAGGGAAGAGGGAGAATAGGCATAACTGTCTCTCAAAAGTCGCAGTGACTGCTGTAGACGTGAGAGTAGAAGAGTAGACAGAAGGTGCCATAGTACTGTCTCTAGAAAATTGTTGTCACCGATGCAGGTCGCAGTGATAGTGATTACTGCAGATGTGAAAGTAAGAGTGGAAGAGGTGACGAAAGGTGCAAGTAGACAGAAGAAAACATAGTAATGTCTCTAGAAAGTTTTTGTCACATTGAAAGAAAAAGATGCAGTAGACAAACAATAGCATATGTAGTATTAGTATTGTCTCTAGAAAGTTGACAGTAGAGTAGACAATAGAGAATATAATACTGTTTCTAGAGAACATAATAATGAGAGAGAAAGAGAAAGAGAGAAAGAGATAGGGAGACAGTGGTAGAGGGAGAAGAGAGAGAGGAGAGATAGGGGAAAGTAGAACTGTGTCGAGGGGAGAAAGAGAGAGAAAGAGAGAAAGAAAGAGAGAGAGAGAGAGAGAGAGAGAGAGAGAGAGAGGGGCGGGGGGAGGAGGAGGGAGATATGATGGAAAGTAGACAGAACAGTGTAGAGGAGAAAGAGATGAGGACATCTGTGAAACATAAAATAGGTGAAAAAGAAGTAGGAGAGATAGTTAGAAAAGACAAAAATTTTAGCACAAAATACAAAGAACTTGAACACTTTAACTACAACCCTGCGTGTATAGTTCTATGCTCGCAATAAGTTGCGCGCGGTGGGGTAGAGCGCAAAACAATAGCGCGCAAAACAAGAGAGACAAACGGTTATGGCACCGTATTTCGAACTGCAAGCGAGGTAGATCGAAAACTATCGCTCTGGCGCAGAGTATATGTTACTTCGCAAGAGTCATTGGAGAGCAATCAACTATCAAACATGCAAGACGAACTATTCTTCTATTTTCTTTTGCGTATACCTAGTGCGTAGGCGCGCGATAGCGCACCGGAGCGCTAGTCTCTCTGAAAAAAAACTATTGAGTAAATAAATTGTTCCCAGTGATTTCGTGAGTTTCACTTTGCTGGTATTTTTGCATTCTCTATGAATCTGAATCACCGCTACTTGCAACTTGCAAATAGGAACTAGATTTGCACTGAAAAAAAACAATCACAAAATAATAGGTGTGTATTGAGCTTATTAGCCTCCTATTGACAGTTATAGATTTTGTATTCGAGTACAAAAAATCAAGTGACGAAACGTTCGTTTAGCGCTTTTCCATTGCCCCTCGCTATACGAATGGCCCGGCACTCATGCTCTTCAAATAGATAGTATGCGATTCTACCAATAAATACACTTTTGAAGATGAACGTGAGTGATTTGCACAGAGAGCATGTTGGAAAGTACATGTTTCGCTAACTGAGAAAAGACTAGAAAAGTAACATCATTTTTTTCCAATTCTCACTTTTTCAAAAAAGTCACTTTTCAGTTAATGTTTCTTATACGTTTCACCGTTTCAATATCTTTGACAGATCATTATATAAACTAATTCATAGATACGACGTATATGTCCATTCGTACATATTACTAGCAGAAAGAAAAACTATTCGAGTACGACTGCACGTGTGCGTTTACGTGCATAGTGCAAACGTGAAGACGTTGTTACGTGTATTCGGAGAAATCTTTGGAGAAAAAACACAGTCACGCAACTGCTGACACTCTGTATTGTGTAAAAGCGTGATTGGGAAGTGATCGAATTTGTAGTCGTTCTATTAGCTCGAAAAAAACGTGCGCCTTTGCCCTCATAAAAGGAAGGATGGCTAAAGTATTGTCAGTATGCCCTCAATGAGTAATATCATGCTGTGGATAACACTGGGATACGGTATTCCGTGCGCTGTATTCTATGCTCTGGTCATACATGTCATCATCAAAAGAAGATCGCGCTACTCTAGCGGCTACGTTGTTCTGATGACTAAGAGCGCAGTTGTGGTGAGTTTTTTTCTTATTTTTTTTTTAAAATAGTTTACATCATTTTCATCGTTGAAGCACGCTTTCTATTGGTCTCTATCTCTTTTCTGCTCGAAAATGGCTATGAGCACTTCTAAAGACAGTGTTTTCGCGCCACTTTTCGAGTACAGCAACGGTAAGTGAAGAATCATACGGTAAAAGTACAGTTAGTTACAGGTCCGATTACTGCACTTGTCTGTTTCCTCTACTACTACCTGGCTGCCACGTATTATTCACTGGCGTTCAGTCTCAACTTACAGAGATTCATAGCAATCACGTTTCTCACCCAATCAGACGCGGTACGTTTTATATACTTTAGAATAAACTAAGGCTTAATGGATAAGGGTCCTCTTTCGACCCCCTCCGCGAAGTGAATCTCTTGAATCGGGGGAATACCTTTACCTTTTACCTTGGAATAAACTATACACACAATTGTAGATCTGGCAAATCGTGAGATATTTCACGTGGATAGTCGAATTTATTCTTCCGGCAATAGTCTCCGTGCCAGCTCTGTATCTTCTAGAGAACAATAAGACAGTCATGTTCGTTCACAACCCGAAAAGCGACAGCTATCACTACAGCAGTGTAGTAGTAAGTGTTATTTTACCACACAATGAATTAAATTATGTCTTTATCAGAACTCTGCCATCTTTGAGCGAATCGTGTGGTACTTCACGATATTTTCCATTCTCAGTACGATTATCAACGTTGTCACTGTCGTTGCAATCGTCAAGAAACGACGAAACATGAGGACTTCCGTGAGAACCGAGATACAACTCTTCAAAATCGCATTTCTGCAATTTATCATCTATACGTTTTGCACCTGCATTTGCGTAAGTTCTGGTGTAACTCTTTGAAACATTATATTAGTTGTTTGGAAGTGTTTTGCAAGAAACTACATACACAACCACATAGTCCCGAAAAGTCCGTTCAAGACACACTTCTTATCGTTTTGAATGCATTGACAAGGCTGTAGGAAACTCAAACATAACTGCCGAGCGAGATTCAGTTCTCCACTATGTACTCGTTGCTAAACGCAAAATAGCTCTCTTTCCATCATTAATTTGTTTAGCAATATTAGATAGTAACCCGTCCAACTCGGCTCTCTTCAGCTGATGCGTTTCCTGTCCTTCAAAGTCCCCGCCTTCTCCTTCGCCACCTTCCTTTTACCATATGTCGTCGACATTCAGTCCCTCTTCCACCCATTCATAATCTGCCTGTTCGATAGCAACGCTAGAAAAGGCGTCGTTGAACGTTTGGGGCTAGGCAACTTGAAGTGTATGAGAAGTCCCAAGACGAGCCTGGCGCCGTTGTCATTTGCACTTTCTGGTGGCAACACTAGATAGCTGTAGCATGTCGTTCAGCATTCACGTATTGTATTTGTGTGTGTTTTTGCTGGTATAGGCTCAGATGTAAAATGTATGTACACGGTAATAAACTTATTGTTTATATTGTTGATCATATTCGCAACAATAGGGTTTTCTTGTAATACAAAACGTGTCAAACGCCCTGTTCAGATAAACATATGAACATGTGTTTTGATGTACATAAAATTAATTAGGAATGTAGCACCGACTGTCAAAAAAGTCTTTATCAACACATAGTGCAATGAAGAGCGGTCTTATTTAGCACACAACACGTATAATTCTTGCACTATATACATAGTTCTCTAGAATTCCATCGGCGTCGATATAGTCGGATTGTATCCTATATGCCATTCGTGACATTTCACATGTTGTGCAGTTTCGTGCAACACAACAAGTTTACCTTCAAAGATCCAAAACGCTTTGTGAGAGGGAATCGAACCCATGGGCAGATCGCAACGATCGCGCACTGACGGCGCCCTCTACCACTGCGCCATACTAAGAGGTCATTGAGTCTCCCAGATATGTTTACTCGTTAAATCTCATCATAGTACACTCAAGTGGCCAGTGGAGCTACATGTGCTCTCTCTTCGATCGATTCCTACTCATTGAAGCGTTTTGGATATTCGATGACATGCAGGTTGTGTTGCACAAAACTGCACAACATGTGAAATGTCACGGATGGCATATAGGATCCAATCCGACTATAAGAACAGAAGGATTACTTTGTTTCTTTCGTGTCGGCTTTATTGTTTCCCTATTGGGCCAAGTCAGAAGTCTGTAACGTCATCTGATCCAAACTCATTGCATTCATCGATGGACTCCTTGTAAGCTAGCGACTTGTACTCGAAATCTTTTGGTGAGACCCCTTATTGGGTAGGTCGACGGTTGTACATATAACTTGAATCTGCTGATAAACAAATTTTTTCACATCTCCATTCGCCCGGCGAGCGATGGTGGTGCAGCTGTCGCAGCTGGCATGCTAATAAGTACACGACCGGTCTGCTCACGGAGCTGGCACAGCCTCTGAAGAGGATCTGTCGCTGTGCAACACCGACTCGAGCACCACCCGCTTCTCCGAGCAGCTGTTCTATCCTCACGGAAGTTTGGCTACGGTGAGGGAGGGAGGGAGAGAGAAAAAGAGAATGAGTGAATGAGATAATGAGCGGATGCGAGAAGAAAAAGAGAGAGAGAGAGAGAACGAGAGAGAACGAGAGAAGTCACTTTTCAGTGCTACAATGGCGCAACCATCGAGCACTCTTCGATGGAAGCGCTCTGTCAGTTTTCCAGAAAGGAGGTAGAGAGGCTCGGATTCATGCAGGTTAGATGGACTTGAACGGTTTTGTAGTTTATATAAAGCACAGGTTTTCGCCAATCTCGATCTCTCTAATTGTGTCGTCGACGGCGGGACGCACGCACTCGCACACTTCCGGCTACAGGTCATAAATTCTTTTTTTCCTTCCAACCAATTATTCTATAACTTCACGCTTCAGTTCAGACACGCATCCAGAGGTGAGAAAAAATATGAAAATGGATAAAAAGCATTGAAATTTCACTTTTCCTGCATCGGTTCCACTGCAGCACACACACCCTCTGCTGGGCTTCTACCAGTACAGTACAACGGTAGTCACTTGGCGGTCACTATGCCCCAGCAGGCGGCCTACTACTCGGCAGGGGATTCGACTACGAGTGAAAGAATGAGTCTTGATACAAATGTACAAAGGGAACAAATGTACAAAAGGTTTCAGGTCACAGCAGCAGCTGAACTAGTTGTTTAGCTTATGATTCGACGATTTTGTTATCACGCACACCAATAATTGATTTTGTGAGTCACTCCAGGTCCACTGGACCGGTTGATCCCTTCGGATCTGTCCGCCGAGAACCTGCATTGGTTCCGCGATCAGTGCCAGGGCGCACTTGTGGGAGCCTACGACCTACATTATAAAAGTAGGTGTTTTTATTATGAAACACCAACAACATCAGTATCTGCGAAACATTAAACAGTGAATTTGTTTGTTCTCTCTATTCAAGCATGTGCTAATGATTTTCTTCCGCCTCGCGCTGCAACATTGATGATCTTATCGATTTTTTAGGGAAATTTAGGTTCTCGAATGTGTGGAGGAAATGTGAAATGTGGAACTCGACTCCGCCTATTTCTGTTCTTATAATTCGAAATTGCACTTAGATCATCTTCAATTATCCCTAGTCAAATACACTGCTAGCCAAACTCGAATTGATTTTTTTTTGAGCACGTGCTGATAACTATCGCATGTGAAACGTATTTCAGAATTGTTCAAATTGGTATTACACTTTCTTGGTTGCTGGAACGATACCCAAGATCTACATAAGTCGGAGGTAATCAATGCGAGAAATCGTAATGCTTGCAACAGAAAGCTGCTCTCACCGCCATCACTCGGGTGAAACGGATACAGTTGATATAAATACAAAAAAAAAACCGCCACGATATGCAAATTGAGATCATCAATAACCGACTCCTCATACCGCGATTCGCATCAGCTCGTTTGGTGGCAGCTCACACCTTCTTCCGTCGCGCATGTAGTTGAGCACATGCGCGAAGAGAAGCCGGTCACGGTTGATGAACATTGTGCCCGTCTCGTCGTGCTGCAACAAGGTCAGTACCAGCTAACGCGCATGATGAGTAATCAAAATATTTGACCGATTGTCGCAACAGTTCAGTTATCAGTGTATGCTCATGAGTGATGAGTGGTCAGTAGAAATGTTCACTAGCCGATTGTTATTCAATATCGAGGACAAGTCGCTAGCTGCTTACAATCTCCGAAACATACTTCCAAAGCCAAGACTTTCAAAAAGCGTTGTAAGGGAAGATATTAGATATCTTGAATTGACAGCCAGTACGTTTTTTACTCGTCTAACGGAAAAGGGGCGGCGCTGTTGCAGAGCGGGAACCCAGGCTAACAGTCTTGGTGCAAGACGCACCTGTATCTCGTCCTCGAATCGCAGTATCTTGCCGGAATGGTCGTCGATGCGGAGGAATTGCTCGAAGAACGCAGAGCCACACCCGGCCACCGTCTCGTACAGAGTCGTGTACCTGCAAGTTTATGATGAACTAAAACCAAATATCAAGTCATTCAATGCCGCCGATTGTTGGAAGGAAAGGGTAAGAGGAATTGGAACCAAATCAACCAAATTCGCTTTTTGTGGTTTCTCTATTGCATGTTATTGCTTATGACCATTGTTCGAAAACCCACCTTGTTCCTCCTACATTGAGGTGCAGTAGGTCATTGGCCGAATGAGCTGTGATTCCGGGCGCGACTTCGTTGGGCAAAAGCTGGAACTCTTCTAACTATATTATATTTATGAAAACTCAAATTCGCATTCGATGTTCTACGAAACCATGCGCGCAGTTCTCAGAATCTGATAAGATAACTTCCGCAATATTATGATCTTTGTGCGAGGAGTCGAAACCGTGAATCTGCCAAGTTATTGTTTTAAATAACTCAACTAGTGCTCCAATGTGGACAACCTAGACTGATAATGTGACAACATTTTCAGTCGTTTTACCAAAAACACTGAGTATTCTCACCCTTTGCTGCGGCGGCAAAGACGGCAGCTTTGCGGATGAAGGTTTTCTAGACATCTGAAACAAAGTGAATAACAAAAATCAATGAAAGCGATTAGCGATCAAGGCAAACTGTATCAAAACAGTATAGCAACACTCGGCTGTGACACACAGTGTTTGTATTTATCGGTCATCAAATGCCACTGAGCAGTCGAGCAGCGGTCGGTAATCAGATAAGACTAAGTGATAAGCGAGCAGCAAGCGCAAAAGTTGCGCCTATAAAACCTGGTCTCAACAATACTGCCCCGGGATTACTTTCGCAGTTTATCACACAAATCGCGTGACGAAATCGGAGAATTATTTGATAAGGGTATGAGTGATGGGTCATGGTCGTATGAGGTGTCTTGAGCCGATGGCGGTTACGCCTTCGCACGTCTCTCGTACTTGCACACATGGAACGTCTTCTCGCGCACCTCGTTGAGACGCTCCTGAAAAACAGCGTATGTGTAAAGTAAAGGCCTCTCCTCCACTTCTCCAGGATAACTATTCGCGCGCGAGCACTTTGCATTCGCCTATTTGAAGAGATCCACACCATGTCCAATGGTCTCAGCATAGACCACGGATTGCTTGCCTATGACGAATTGTGACCTTTATTTTAAAAAGAAATTATTTGCAGTATGTGCCACAACCTATGAAACGTGCATGGTCACGAACATGGTGACGACTTTAGGAGAATAATTTGATCTTCTTGCAAAGATTAGTGTTGCGGTGAGAGGATAATTCGAGCTTCTTGCAAAGGTAAGTGTTACGGTAGGAGAATAATTTGATCTGTTTGCAAACATAAGTGTTACGGTAGGAGAATAATTTGAGCTTCTTGCAAAGATAAGTGTTACGGTAGGGGAATAATTTGATCTTTTTGCAAAAATTATGGATTCACCGAATAGTACGAATTTATAGAGTTTTGGCTGCCGGATGAGTATCTATGTAAAGTCCGAGTCAGTTAGTCGAAAGGCGAGCAATCCAGTCGAATTATCGATCGATAGCCGATTGATAATGTGACTCACGAGAATGCTGCTGGTGCGGAATTGGCCCTCGGCGGTGAGCTTGGCATGCAACTCGTTCCGGGCCGCGTTCGAACCCTGGTTACGGTAGTATATAATGCATACGGTAGCTACAGTATACCCGGTGAGCATAGTCGAGCAGAAACTGGTCGGTGTGCTTGTCGATGATGAGACTGATGAGAGCGAAGCACATCTAGGAGAGAGAGGAATCAAAGAGAAGAGAGGGAGAGAGAGAGGGAGAGAGGGAGAGAGACCTGACCTCCTCCACTTCGTAGAGCCTGCGGAACTCGTGTACAAACACCAGCATTCGAACCACGTAGTCAAGATTCTTCTGCTTCTGAAAGAATCGACAAAGTGAGTTTCGTAACTACGGTAATCCCACCTCGATCATCTGCCGGATCAACTGGTTTCGCACCCAGGTGTAGGCGAGGCCCCTGAGTCTCTCTCTCTCTCTCTCTCTCTCTCTCTCTCTCTCTCTCTCTCTCTCTTTCTCACCATCTCTGCGCGCAGAATCGTTCGATGAGCCGCAGAATGTTGTACTAATCTCTTCTATGTACTAATCTCGTCACAGACCTCGTCCAACGTGAGCTCTTTGTTCTTCTCCCACTGCCATGTCTGCGTCACCATGAAGCTCACCATCTACGACGCATCTTACAGTAACGCATCTTACGCACCAGCACATTCGCAGCATTGCCCCCTGTGCTACCGGCTCATCACTGTTGGTGGTCCCGGCCGGTAGGACCACACACTCGGTTCAGTGAAAGGGACCGAAAGCGGATGTGTGCGTAGTGTAATTGCATGTATTGTATTTTAGTTCTCACTAATTCAGGCTACGAGCGGCTGATCACATCGCACGCCTACGAGATCGACGATATCGTCAATATGCCGCGATGGACTGCCGAGATTCCCGCCAAACCGATGTGCTACACATGGGCGTGAAGTTCACGGACGCAAAGCATGTTTTTCACACTGAGTAATAATTATGCATTATCGGTATAAATGCCATAAAATGTTGATAACTTGTTGTACGAGTGTTGAGAGTGTTGAGAGTTCCGGACTAGATAGATCCTTGAGTCGCCAAAATTCAACGACCTTTTCTTGGCAAACGCGGCTGGACAAATATCAGTTGTCTCGCTCACTCAGAGATTTACATTTAGGCATGCGGTTTTGACTTTTGCGCTCTTGTGCCTAGTTCGACGATGACTTGATGTGTATCTTGTGAAGTCACGGCTCGTGGTGCGTGATCACCCTACAAAAAGCTAGTCGTGCCGGGTATTGCCGGGAACACTATCATACAAAAAATGGGGCAAAAACATCTAACACTGATTTTTCTGTTTTGCAAGTGATCCGAAATCCACAGGCTCCGTCACTAATGACATAACACTTCGCAATAGGCGTTCAAACATTTATCCAAAATTGAGATGTATTTAGCTGACTGTGACAACACAATCATAGAAATAGAATAGATAATAAACAATAGAACGAAGATGTAGGTATAATGCTAACTTTGCCAGCATCAATAAATGTTATGAAATTCATACATAAAAAAATAAGAAGTACGTATTTTCTTCTTTTTTCACTCCCACGAGTAGCACAGCAGCTGTTTCAGCACAGCAGCCGATAATGCATTATTATTACTCAGTGTGAAAAACATGCTTTGCGTCCGTGAACTTCACGCCCATGTGTAGCACATCGGTTCGGCGGGAATCTCGACAGTCCATTGCGGCGTATTGACGATCTCGTCGATCTCGACGGCTCGCGATGTGATCAGCCGCTCGTAGCCTGAATTAGTGAGAACTAAAATACAATACATGCAATTACACTACGCACACATCCGCTTTCGGTCCCTTTCACTGAACCGAGTGTGTGGTCCTACCGGCCGGGACCACCAACAGTGATGAGCCGGTAGCACAGGGGGCAATGCTGCGAATGTGCTGGTGCGACTTCTCGGCGGCCGGCTCACCTTTTCGATCGGCGGCGTAGAGCGGAATGGTCGCCTCACACACCCTCTCGGAGACGCAGTAGCCTTGCAGCGTCGAAACAGGGACCACTTGAGTCTGCTTCCCCTTCGCGTCGGTCGAAAGAATTTGCACGACTGTGAAGTGCATGGATGCGTCTTGTATTATAAATGAACATACATTTGTTGGTCACGGGATCTGTGTACTGGACGTCGAAGAGTTGCACGAGCTTGTTGCGGCAGATGTCTTGAAACCACTGCAGATTGGCGGAGGAGAGGTCGGGACGGATCAGGCGGCCGAGCAAGCCTGTGTGTTTCTCAGTACTCGAGCATCACTATCCACTGGCGAAACTCTGCGTTGTTGGAAAGTCTCGGGGGAAAAACATCTTGCGTTGCCAATGGCCGCGACAATACTCAAAACAAAAGGGTCAATTTGGCTACTCAAAGATCCAGTGGCTTTGTGTAGAAAAGACACATTATCGATTTTGAAGCCGAAATGTGCGCTGCGTCGCATATTACAGACCTAAAGATCACTCACGCCCGTGTTCGTGCTTGGCTAGTGGCAGGGCTAGGATGGCGGCTGCGAGGCGGGGCGATGCCACGATCAAGTGGCGACTGTCTACCGGCGAGCTACCGGCGACGTAGAACGCGAGCAGTGGCAGCGTTTGCTAAATGTTGCTTGACATGATTGCAATGCTCGTTCAAGGCCCTTTAGGAAGTAGCGAGTAGTTATACGCTGTTTGGATGTTCACCACTTCTTGGGTGTGTACACCAATGCTCACCTGCAATCGAAGTTGTGCGAACACGTGCGCGCCATTGTTGGCACATGTCAAGAGATCCAGGTTGGCGAACACCTAAACAGAGAGAAGTTTTGAAATAGAAATCGATAAAGTTGGCCGACAGGTAAAGGTAAATGTGAAGGTATGCAGTCCCCAATTCAAGACACTTATGAGCACTGTGCGGGGTCGAAAGAAGACTGGCAGGACACCATAGCCCAGTAATTTCAATCTCTCGCCCGTCATGCCTGCAAGAATCCGAGCGATTCTCCCGGCGTCTTGGTGAAACGACAGAGTGCCTCCATCGTTGAGTGATTGAACGATGGACCGCTGTAGCACTGAACTGATACTTGCACATCTTCATCACGACCTTTCATTCACAAACCACACTCGTCTCATCAGCTCGGAAGAGTTGGGCGGAGAAGCGAGTCTTGTCGGTGTCGTGAAAGCACCGATTGGGCGTTGCGACGTAGCCGAGTTCAGTGAGCGGCTGATGCAGGTGTTTGAGGATGTTGGTAGTGTAGCAGGCAATCTGCAGCAGCTGGTACACCATGGTTGGGGTGGAATGAGCATGTTCCACGCAGGTTGCCGCGCGGAAAAAAATGCCAAAAAAGCGCGGATGCTCTGTTGCCATCATAAAAAAGATGATGGGCGTATACGGGGTCTATGTGAAAGCAATGGAAACGCGAGGAAAGACGTGGATTCAAAATGCTGTGAAAAACCAATTTATTCGAAGTTATTCCAGAATGATTATTTTGACACAATGGCAACTGGTATATATCTTGAAATAGTAGTGATGTTCAAATAAGGCGACTAAAAATAGTTTTCTTGCAGGTTTCGATTTCGATGTGCACTAGTACCAAGAAAAAAATGGCCAGGAAATGGAGGACAAAACACTTAATTTTAGAAAAGGCACAATTTTGTACTGTTTTCCTTTTCTGTTATAGAAATGAGGATGCCAATAAACACGTACATGTTTGTCTTAAATGCACAACACTTAATTTAAGAAAAGGCACAATTGTGTACCGTTTTCTGTTATAGAAATGAGGATGCCATTAAACACGTACAGTACAATCCGTAATAAGTAGAAAATTTGTAGAAATAAGTAATATTTATATTATAAGTAATAAATCACTGTAACTCCGTTCAGAGGCGGAATTTTGAGTTGCATCAAAAGAGAGAATTGTTGTTCACAGTAGTCTGCACATGATTGTGTAGTTTGTTTTGTGATTACATCAGCGTTTGGCCGGAGTTTTCTATTTAGTTTCTCTAATCGACACTGGTCATTTCTCAGTTGGCGGGAAATGAGCGAGATTTTATGCAAATTTCACTCGACCGACCATCGTCATTTCTCTCGATATTCGTGAATATGGAGAACTCCGGCACAAAGCGATGAAACCACAAAACAAACTACGTAGTCACATGCAGACTACAGTGAACAACAATTAAGTATCTATTTTGATGTAACTCAAAATTCCGCCTCTGAACGGAGTTACAGCGATTTAAAAAGCATTGCCGAGAATCGAGTGTTGTCCGCGTTCATGAAACACTGTTCCGAAGTGTTTATGTATCCCAACCCATAGAGTGTACTGTTGAGATTGGGGAGTAGACTTGTAGTATAGCAGGCAATCTGCAGCAGTTGGTACATCGCTCAATGACATAGGCTTGAATGGAATTCCGAATGCTCAGGTTGCCTCGGGATCTCGTCTCCATGTTGTCAGAAAAAATACGCATGATGACTGACAAATGCTCCGCATTTATTGACATTCTTGACAATGCGAACATGAAAAGTCGTACATGAAAAATGTTTTCGAACATAATTTTCAAACGCGAAAAAAACACTGGTCGAGAAAACATCGTTTTCCAGCTGGTTTTGATCGAAATATTGGAACTTCTATTCACTCGAAATGCTGGACTTCCTTCATTCCCCTCGCTTCCCTCGCTGTGGCTGGTCCAATGGAGGAGGGGGAGGCGTTGCCGTCGACCTTTGGAGAGTTGGCCATGGCTCCCGTCTTGCCGGCGGAGGAAGCGCGCACTCTCATTGGAGTGGCCAGAGCCGCGCTCGCCCCGCCGCTTGCGAGAAACGTCTACGAGGAGCTGCGATTCGTGCACACCTGGAATGTGACGACCACAGAACGCGACGAGTGAGTGAGCGATCTCTCTCTCTCTCTGTCTCTCTCTCTACACCTCTCTCTCTCTCTCTACCTCTCTCTCTCTCTCTCTCTCTCTCTCTCTCTTTACCTGCCTCACTTAGGTTAGAACTCGCTTTCGCCGAGTTTGCCGCCGTGCATGGAGCGATGCATCACATGAGGTGATTATTTGGGAATTTGGGCACTCCCAATTTCAATTTTTTTTTAATTGTAGTTCGATTAGCATCGGATGCTCGCCGTTCTACGACAGCGACCGTGAGGTGGTGCGCCGCTATGATGTCCATCTCGACATATCAGGGTACGAGAGAGAGAGAGAGAGAGAGAGAGAGAGAGAGAGAGAGAGAAGAGGGAGGAAGGGGGGAGGAAGAGAGAAGAAGAGAGCGAGAGAGAGAGGGCGAGAGAGAGAGGGCGAGAGAGAGAGAGAGAGAGAGAGAGAGAGAGAGAGGAGAGAGAGAGAGAGACTACAGGGTGCACCACTGCTCCGCCATTGACATTCTCCTGCTATGCGTCGATGCGCATGGGCGAGGTGATTGAACGACGAGATTTTTGAAAGTCGTTATATTGATTGATCCCTTTCGGGGATGTTTGCCTATCGCTATTTTTTCCTTCTCAGACCTCATCCCTCCCATCCGCTACCGCACTCCGAACACATGGCGCGGCGCCACCCACAACTTCCCCATTCTACGCGTTCCCTCCACATCCGATTTCGGACAGGTATACGGTACTCTACCGTACCCTGTGTACTGTACTTACAGGCGCTGACGCGCGCGCTCGTCGTTCCGCGTCTGAAGGCGGGCGAGCTGCGCATCGTGACGACGATGCACGTCAACAAGGAGCGGTTCGACTACGAGAAACGCGAGGACGAGAGGAAGGTGGGTGGGAAGTGGGCAACGGGGGAGAGATAGAACATGTACATGGTTCCGACTTGTTTTCAGTCCATGAACACGTTGCATTACTATTTATGGTAGCCATATATTTCGATCAAAGATGAACCAGTAAATTGGGATAAGTTGAACTGAAACTGACCATTTTGAGAAAAAAAAACAAAATCGATTTCAGCTCCCGTCCGCTCCGCCCGCCCAGCCAGATTTCCGCTTCACGCTACTCAACGACAAGCGGGTTTCCAAATCGAAGCTTGACGCAAACAGTTTCCAGGAGCCTGCACGACTTCACCATCATCTGCCGCGATGGTCGGGCGACGTATCCGAAGGCGCTGCTCTACGCGACGTCCACCTTCTTCCGGTACA
This sequence comes from Rhabditoides inermis, assembly GCA_963966185.1. Lineage (NCBI taxonomy): Eukaryota > Metazoa > Nematoda > Chromadorea > Rhabditida > Rhabditidae > Rhabditoides > Rhabditoides inermis. The sequence continues at coordinate 18,637 of CAWZYM010000479.1, read as the reverse complement.
CTGACACGTGGTTTCATATCTTTATCCATGCAGTGACTGGTTCGACTCGCGGGGCTACGACGCCGTTGAGATCACGCAGGACGACACTATGCTCGCCTGCCTGAAGAAGGTGCATTGGTTACGGTGTTTACAACTTATCTCAGTGGGTGTCCTTAAGATGGTCAATTCATTAAATTACCCTATTAGTGAGTTTTTGTATGGTGCACTTACCTTGGTTCTTGGGTGAGTTACTGTAAGGAAAAAACCTCGGTGAGTTACTGTAAAATGCGTCATAGATGGTGAGCTTCATGGTGACGCAGACATGGCAGTGGGAGAAGAACAAAGAGCTCACGTTGGACGAGGTCTGTGACAAGAGTAGTACATAGAAGGGAGTAGTTTTTGTTTAGGCCGAGAACATTCTGCGGCTCATCGAACGATTCTGCGTGCAGAGATGGTGAGAAAGAGAGAGAGAGAGAGAGAGAGAGAGAGAGAGAGAGAGAGAGAGAGACTCAGGGGCCTCGCCATCCGGCAGATGATCGAGGTGGGATTACCGTAGTTACGAAACTCACTTTGTCGATTCTTTCAGAAGCAGAAGAATCTTGACTACGTGGTTCGAATGCTGGTGTTTGTACACGAGTTCCGCAGGCTCTACGAAGTGGAGGAGGTCAGGTCTCTCTCCCTCTCTCCCTCTCTCTCTCCCTCTCTTCTCTTTGATTCCTCTCTCTCCTAGATGTGCTTCGCTCTCATCATCGACAAGCACACCGACCAGTTTCTGCTCGACTATGCTCACCGGGTATACTGTAGCTACCGTATGCATTATATACTACCGTAACCAGGGTTCGAACGCGGCCCGGAACGAGTTGCATGCCAAGCTCACCGCCGAGGGCCAATTCCGCACCAGCAGCATTCTCGTGAGTCACATTATCAATCGGCTATCGATCGATAATTCGACTGGATTGCTCGCCTTTCGACTAACTGACTCGGACTTTACATAGATACTCATCCGGCAGCCAAACTCTATAAATTCGTACTATTCGGTGAATCCATAATTTTTGCAAAAAGATCAAATTATTCCCCTACCGTAACACTTATCTTTGCAAGAAGCTCAAATTATTCTCCTACCGTAACACTTATGTTTGCAAACAGATCAAATTATTCTCCTACCGTAACACTTACCTTTGCAAGAAGCTCGAATTATCCTCTCACCGCAACACTAATCTTTGCAAGAAGATCAAATTATTCTCCTAAAGTCGTCACCATGTTCGTGACCATGCACGTTTCATAGGTTGTGGCACATACTGCAAATAATTTCTTTTTAAAATAAAGGTCACAATTCGTCATAGGCAAGCAATCCGTGGTCTATGCTGAGACCATTGGACATGGTGTGGATCTCTTCAAATAGGCGAATGCAAAGTGCTTGCGCGCGAATAGTTATCCTGGAGAAGTGGAGGAGAGGCCTTTACTTTACACATACGCTGTTTTTCAGGAGCGTCTCAACGAGGTGCGCGAGAAGACGTTCCATGTGTGCAAGTACGAGAGACGTGCGAAGGCGTAAGCGCCATCGGCTCAAGACACCTCATACGACCATGACCCATCACTCATACCCTTATCAATTAAATCCCCGATTTCGTCACGCGATTTGTGTGATAAACTGTGAAAGTAATCCCGGGGCAGTATTGTTGAGACCAGGTTTTATAGGCGCAAGTTTTGCGCTTGCTGCTCGCTTTTCACTTAGTCTTATCTGATTACCGACCGTGTGTCACAGCCGAGTGTTGCTATACTGTTTTGATACAGTTTGCCTTGATCGCTAATCGCTTTCATTGATTTTTGTTATTCACTTTGTTTCAGATGTCTAGAAAACCTTCATCCGCAAAGCTGCCGTCTTTGCCGCCGCAGCAAAGGGTGAGAATACTCAGTGTTTTTGGTAAAACGACTGAAAATGTTGTCACATTATCAGTCTAGGTTGTCCACATTGGAGCACTAGTTGAGTTATTTAAAACAATAACTTGGCAGATTCACGGTTTCGACTCCTCGCACAAAGATCATAATATTGCGGAAGTTATCTTATCAGATTCTGAGAACTGCGCGCATGGTTTCGTAGAACATCGAATGCGAATTTGAGTTTTCATAAATATAATATAGTGAGAAGAGTTCCAGCTTTTGCCCAACGAAGTCGCGCCCGGAATCACAGCTCATTCGGCCAATGACCTACTGCACCTCAATGTAGGAGGAACAAGGTGGGTTTTCGAACAATGGTCATAAGCAATAACATGCAATAGAGAAACCACAAAACGCGAATTTGGTTGATTTGGTTCCAATTCCTCTTACCCTTTCCTTCCAACAATCGGCGGCATTGAATGACTTGATATTTGGTTTTAGTTCATCATAAACTTGCAGGTACACGACTCTGTACGAGACGGTGGCCGGGTGTGGCTCTGCGTTCTTCGAGCAATTCCTCCGCATCGACGACCATTCCGGCAAGATACTGCGATTCGAGGACGCGATACAGGTGCGTCTTGCACCAAGACTGTTAGCCTGGGTTCCCGCTCTGCAATAGCGCCGCCCCTTTTCCGTTAGACGATTAAAAAACGTACTGGCTGTCAATTCAAGATATCTAATATCTTCCCTTACAACGCTTTTTGAAAGTCTTGGCTTTGGAAGTATGTTTCGGAGATTGTAAGCAGCTAGCGACTTGTCCTCGATATTGAATAACAATCGGCTAGTGAACATTTCTACTGACCACTCATCACTCATGAGCATACACTGATAACTGAACTGTTGCGACAATCGGTTAAACATTTTGATTACTCATCATGCGCGTGTGCTGACACTGACCTTGCAGCACGACGAGACGGGCACAATGTTCATCAACCGTGACGGGCTTCTCTTCGCGCACGTGCTCAACTACATGCGCGACGGAAGAAGGTGTGAGCTGCCACCAAACGAGCTGATGCGAATCGCGGTATGAGGAGTCGGTTATTGATATTCTCAATTTGCATATCGTGGCGGTTTTTTTTTGTATTTATATCAACTGTATCCGTTTCACCCGAGTGATGGCGGTGAGAGCAGCTTTCTGTTGCAAGCATTACGATTTCTCGCATTGATTACCTCCGACTTATGTAGATCTTGGGTATCGTTCCAGCAACCAAGAAAGTGTAATACCAATTTGAACAATTCTGAAATACGTTTCACATGCGATAGTTATCAGCACGTGCTCAAAAAAAAATCAATTCGAGTTTGGCTAGCAGTGTATTTGACTAGGGATAATTGAAGATGATCTAAGTGCAATTTCGAATTATAAGAACAGAAATAGGCGGAGTCGAGTTCCACATTTCACATTTCCTCCACACATTCGAGAACCTAAATTTCCCTAAAAAATCGATAAGATCATCAATGTTGCAGCGCGAGGCGGAAGAAAATCATTAGCACATGCTTGAATAGAGAGAACAAACAAATTCACTGTTTAATGTTTCGCAGATACTGATGTTGTTGGTGTTTCATAATAAAAACACCTACTTTTATAATGTAGGTCGTAGGCTCCCACAAGTGCGCCCTGGCACTGATCGCGGAACCAATGCAGGTTCTCGGCGGACAGATCCGATCGGATCAACCGGTCCAGTGGACCTGGAGTGACTCACAAAATCAATTATTGGTGTGCGTGATAACAAAATCGTCGAATCATAAGCTAAACAACTAGTTCAGCTGCTGCTGTGACCTGAAACCTTTTGTACATTTGTTCGGGTAGTATCAAGACTCATTCTTTCACTCGTAGTCGAATCCCCTGCCGAGTAGTAGGCCGCTTGCTGGGGCATAGTGACCGCCAAGTGACTACCGTTGTACTGTACTGGTAGAAGCCCAGCAAAGGGTGGGTGTGCTGCAGTGGAACCAACGCAGGAAAAGTGAAATTTCAATGCTTTTTATCCATTTTCATATTTTTTCTCACCTCTGGATGCGTGTCTGAACTGAAGCGTGAAGTTATAGAATAATTGGTTGGAAGGAAAAAAGATTTTATGACCTGTAGCCGGAAGTGTGCGAGTGCGTGCGTCCCGCCGTCGACGACACAATTAGAGAGATCGAGATTGGCGAAAACCTGTGCTTCATATAAACTACAAAACCGTTCAAGTCCATCTAACCTGCATGAATCCGAGCCTCTCTACCTCCTTTCTGGAAAACTGACAGAGCGCTTCCATCGAAGAGTGCTCGATGGATGCGCCATTGTAGCACTGAAAAGTGACTTCTCTCGTTCTCTCTCGTTCTCTCTCTCTCTCTTTTTCTTCTCGCATCCGCTCATTATCTCATTCACTCATTCTCTTTTTCTCTCTCCCTCCCTCCCTCACCGTAGCCAAACTTCCGTGAGGATAGAACAGCTGCTCGGAGAAGCGGGTGGTGCTCGAGTCGGTGTTGCACAGCGACAGATCCTCTTCAGAGGCTGTGCCAGCTCCGTGAGCAGACCGGTCGTGTACTTATCAGCATGTCAGCTGCGACAGCTGCACCACCATCGCTCGCCAGGCGAATGGAGATGTGCCTCGGTTACCGGGCCCACCATTGCGTCCATCTCACACAGCGTCTATGAGGCGGATGCATGCCTGTCGTCAAAGTTAAAAAAAAATTTGTTTATCAGCAGATTCAAGTTATATGTACAACCGTCGACCTACCCAATAAGGGGTCTCACCAAAAGATTTCGAGTACAAGTCGCTAGCTTACAAGGAGTCCATCGATGAATGCAATGAGTTTGGATCAGATGACGTTACAGACTTCTGACTTGGCCCAATAGGGGAACAATAACGCCGACACGAAAGAAACAAAGTAATCCTTTTGTTTTTTTCTCCGACGCGGATGGAAATCTAGAGAACTATGTATATAGTGCAAGAATTATACGTATTGTGTGCTATATAAGACCGCTCTTCATTGCACTATATGTTGATAAAGACTTTTTCGAAAGTCAGTGCTAGATTCCTAACTCATTTTATGTACATCAAAATACATGTTCATATATGAACTGTTTGTCTGAATATGGTGTTTGACACGTTTTGTATTACAAGAAAACCCTATTGTTGTGAATATGATCAGCAATATTAACAATAAGTTTATTACCGTGTACATTGGACATGGGGCCTATACCAGCAAAAACACACAAATACAATACGTGAATGCTGAACGACATGCTACAAACAGCTATCTAGTGTTGCCACCGGAAAGTGCAGTTGACAAAGGCGCCAGGCTCGTCTTGGGACTTCTCATACACTTCAAGTTGCCTAGCCCCAAACGTTCAACGACGCCTTTTCTAGCGTTGCTATCGAACAGGCAGATTATGAATGGGTGGAAGAGGGACTGAATGTCGACGACATATGGTAGAAGGAAGGTGGCGAAGGAGAAGGCGGGGACTTTGAAGGACAGGAAACGCATCAGCTGAAGAGAGCCGAGTTGGACGGGTTACTATCTAATATTGCTAAACAAATTAATGATGGAAAGAGAGCTATTTTGCGTTTAGCAACGAGTACATAGTGGAGAACTGAATCTCGCTCGGTAGTTATGTTCGAGTTTCCTACAGCCTTGCCAATGCATTCAAAACGATAAGAAGTGTGTCTTGAACGGACTTTTCGAAAAAAAAACTATGTGGTTGTGTATGTAGTTTCTTGCAAAACACTTCCAAACAACTAATAGAATGTTTCAAAGAGTTACACCAGAACTTACGCAAATGCAGGTGCAAAACGTATAGATGATAAATTGCAGAAATGCGATTTGAAGAGTTGTATCTCGGTTTTCACGGAAGTCCTCATGTTTCGTCGTTTATTGACGATTGCAACGACAGTGACAACGTTGATAATCGTACTGAGAATGGAAAATATCGTGAAGTACCACACGATTCGCTCAAAGATGGCAGAGTTCTGATAAAGACATAATTATCTGTTAAAAAGTACTTGCGTAAAGATATTAAGTTTGTCTTGACCCAATTCAACAAAAGCGCATGCATAAAACGTTTACAAATACTAACACAAACCTGCGCCTCTCTCCCCCCTCTCTCTCTCTCTCCTCTCTCTCTCTCTCCTCTCTCTCTCTCTCTCTCTCTCTCTCTAATATGGACGTATGACGTTATTCATTTGTATTGTTATATTTCATCTGTTAGTGTCCACTGTCCGTTATGCGCAGGTTTGTGTTAGTATTTGTAAACGTTTTATGCATGCGCTTTTGTTGAATTGGGTCAAGACAAACTTAATATCTTTACGCAAGTACTTTTTAACAGATAATATATGTGCTTTTGTTGAATTTCATAGAAATTTTGAATATGTGCTGAATTATGACTATTCATATGGATTTTATCAAAAAAACTACTATCTCTCACTCACTGTGTTATCTCCTTCTCTTCGTCCCTTCTCTCTCTTTCACTGTTCCTTCTCTCTCTCTCTCTCTCTCTCTCTTTCTGCCCTTCTCTCACTGTCTCTTTATATTTTCTGCTCTTCTATCAACGTTTACAAATACTACCACACACTCTCGGCCGTTCTCTCTCTTCTTACTCTCCTGAACCACAGATCACTCGTTACGTTTCGGATCGCCGTTACGTTTCACAAAAACGTTTTCCCCACATATTTTCTCACTACCGTTCGGAGTCGCGCCTACTGCGCTCTTTCTCCTGGCTATAGTTGGCGGACCCAAAACAACGCAAACCCGGCGCGAATTAGACGCTGGCGGCGGCGGGGCGAACTACACTCAAAGTGCGAGTTGGAGAACTCGGGCAGAAAACGCCGAGAGAGTACGCTTTCGGCAGAGAGTCAGCGTTACCGGACACGACACCCACCCACCCAAGATGGCAGAGTTCTGATAAAGACATAATTTAATTCATTGTGTGGTAAAATAACACTTACTACTACACTGCTGTAGTGATAGCTGTCGCTTTTCGGGTTGTGAACGAACATGACTGTCTTATTGTTCTCTAGAAGATACAGAGCTGGCACGGAGACTATTGCCGGAAGAATAAATTCGACTATCCACGTGAAATATCTCACGATTTGCCAGATCTACAATTGTGTGTATAGTTTATTCCAAGGTAAAAGGTAAAGGTATTCCCCCGATTCAAGAGATTCACTTCGCGGAGGGGGTCGAAAGAGGACCCTTATCCATTAAGCCTTAGTTTATTCTAAAGTATATAAAACGTACTGCGTCTGATTGGGTGAGAAACGTGATTGCTATGAATCTCTGTAGGTTGAGACTGAACGCCAGTGAATAATACGTGGCAGCCAGGTAGTAGTAGAGGAAACAGACAAGTGCAGTAATCGGACATGTAACTAACTGTACTTTTACCGTATGATTCTTCACTTACCGTTGCTGTACTCGAAAAGTAGCGCGAACACACTGTCTTTAGAAGTGCTCATAGCCATTTTCGAGCAGAAAAGAGATAGAGACCAATAGAAAGCGTGCTTCAACGATGAAAATGATGTAAACTATTTTTAAAAAAATAAGAAAAAAACTCACCACAACTGCGCTCTTAGTCATCAGAACAACGTAGCCGCTAGAGTAGCGCGATCTTCTTTTGATGATGACATGTATGACCAGAGCATAGAATACAGCGCACGGAGTACCGTATCCCAGTGTTATCCACAGCATGATATTACTCATTGAGGGCATACTGAACATACTTTGGCCATCCTTCCTTTTATGAGGGCAAAGGCGCACGTTTTTTTCGAGCTAATAGAACGACTACAAATTCGATCACTGCCCAATCACGCTTTTACACAATGCAAAGTGTCAGCAGTTGCGTGACTGTGTTTTTCCTCCAAAGATTGCTCGAATATACGTAACAACGTGTTGTGCCCGTCTTCACGTTTGCACTATGCACGTAACCGCACACGTAAAGTTTAACACACCCTGCATTTGCAACGACAACGTTCTCGTACTCGATGTTTTCCTTTCTGCGTAATGAGCATGTAAATTCGTATAATGTCTCTTGCGACGGATTAGTTTCTTCTATGATCTGTCAATGAGATTGAAACCTTGAAAAGTATGAGAAACAATAACTGAGAAGTGACTTTTTGAAAAAGTGAGAATTGGAAAAATGATGTTACTTTTCTAGTCTTTTCTCAGTTAGCGAAACATGTACTTTCCAACATGCTCTCTGTGCAAATTACTCACGTTTACTTTCAAAAGTGTATTTATTTGTAGAATCGCATAATATCTATTTGAAGAGCATGAGTGCCGGGCCGTTCATATAGCGAGGGGCAATGGAAAAGCGCTAAACGAACGTTTCGTCACTTGATTTTTTGTACTCGAATACAAAATCTATAACTGTCAATAGGAGGCTAATAAGCTCAATACACACCTATTATTTTGTGATTGTTTTTTTTCAGTGCAAATCTAGTTCCTATTTGCAAGTTGCAAGTAGCGGTGATTCAGATTCATAGAGAATGCAAAAATACCAGCAAAGTGAAACTCACGAAATCACTGGGAACAATTTATTTACTCAATAGTTTTTTTTCAGAGAGAAACAAAAAATGTGGCAGCAATGAGTGATTGTCATGAAGTCGAATCAAGTAAACATAGGGTGCACATTCATCGTAATATCACACCGGAGCAAGAGGAAAGCATGTTCATAAATGAAGACCAATAGCTAGCTGACCACTTGCACAAGTCAGCCTAGGATTTCAGCGGGTTTTTTTTTGCAAACACATTCAATGTACAGTAGGGATGAGCCACGCGCTGCTAGACGAAGCGAATCCGCCTCTTTCGATCTGTGGGAGAATCGCCTCGTCTGGCAGCGCTTGGCACGTCGCTCATAGGAAAAGGTAAGAGTAGCCCCTCGATGGGGACGATGGGGACTATGGCACAGAACGCTAACTCAATGATTTTCCAACGTCAAACCCCATAAGATCAAACAAATCTTGTTAGTGAAGCTAATTGACGTAATGCAATAAATGTTTTATCAGTTAACAGATTAAGCAGACCTGTTTCAAGTGAAACAACAGCGTAACTGAAGAAATCTGTGTGCAGACAGAATCAACATCCTTGCTATAAACGACATGCCAGCAGATGTAGACTAAGGTCATCGGCATCTCCTACTCACGATGTTGTTTTTTACGTATTTTTTTGGTAGATCGATTTTCCTTTACACGGTCGACACTTTTGAACGTGTGAGATAGGCATCTCTTCGAAAGCCATCCATTCGGTCCACATTCGGCCGAATTCGGTCGCCGGGGGCCATTCGATTGGCAATCACTGTAGACTCGTGAAAAATAGGATCGTGAAAAATATCAAAATGTAAGTATAAAAATTGTATTTATCTAGTTAATATCATTATTGGGGTTGTTTATCTGAATCCGTGTAGGGGTACGCATATCCTAGAGTATCGTAGTGGTAGAGTCGAATGATCAGCTCCTGGATGTAGGGCTGCGAGCGAATGCACTCAGAGATGTATCTGAGAAAAGCAGATAAATGAAGAGAGAGAGAGAGAAAGAGAGAAAGAGAGAGAGAAAGAGAGAGAGAGAGAGAGAGAGAGAGAGAGAGAGAATCGACCCACGTTCTCTCTGGCGACTGTACTGTGGAGTGAGTGGTAGAGACCTTGCCGAAAATGGCTTGCATAGCTTCCGACGGCACCTGGAAAATGAACACATTCCAACATATTTTTTTGCGTAGAGTTCTGATTACCGCACATAAATAGAGAATAGAGAAATAGAGAACAAACGAATATAAAAAGTTTACTTGAAAAGAGAGAACGGCATGGACGCTACAGTGATCGCGCGGACTACTTTATTGTGAGAGACAATTGGGGAATGGAGAGACACGCGCGCTCACCGTCTGCGCCCTCTCCTCTCGCCACTGTCTTTTGCTCAAGAACTCACATATTATAGCCGTCTATAGGAGACTACATTTCGCGCACTGTACCCACCCCCTTGTTATCCATCAATTCCATCATATCGGGTAGGAACGCTTCCGACGCGTTCGTTGAGTAGCGGACAAAGTGCAGTCTGCAAGATTGTACATAGGCACTTTTACTGTCCACTCACTTTCCGCTATCTTTGAGCTCTCGGAGGTTGCACATCCACGACTGAGGCACCATGTGGAACTCGTCCTCGTAGTAGACCGACGAGTCTGTCTTCAGCTAAAACACAAATCGTTTAGCTGTAATAGAGAAGTCGCTGAATCGTTTGTACTGATTGCTGCTGCAGCAGCAACTGCTTTTACTATAACAGATAACCATACCTGGAATTCATGAAGCTGCTGTTCCATGAAACAAGTGACGTTCATGTAGCAGTGATTGCATTCACCCGCCAGCCTGAACTCTTTCTATGTCTATTTCTTTCTCATCCTGTTTTCTCTTACCATCTGTTCCTTTGTCCCCTGTACTTCCTTCCACTTCCTCTCTTTTCCAATATTCTCTTTTTTTCTCTCTTTCTATTATATTCATCTTCTTTTCTCTATTCTTTTTCTCTCGCTCTCTCACTCTCTCTCTCTCTCCCCCCCCCCCCTCACCTCACACATCTATCCAGGAACCCTGAGATGAATCTATCGACGGGGTCTCGCTTCACGAACACTGTCGTCCAATTGGAGTCAGAAAAAATGGTCCTGAAAATGTATCACATTTTTAACGACAATAACAAGACAATAATATACTCAGACTGAGGTCACTGATTTCTGCAAAGTTTATTCAACCAATGTATGAAAACAAAAACAAGGCGTCACAGCACACAGCACTATCTACGGATGAACGGAATTCGAGACGTCTTAACCCAACCACCCTCTGCTGATGCCGTCGTATTCTAAGAACGCTATCATGTAATCGGCTACGTGCTAGAAGGACTTCGGATTCAACCGGTTCACCATTATCCTTGTCATTTTTCACTCCATTGATCACAGGCATTTCATGTGTAAAGCATCATTGCGGTGTAAAAGGTAAACGTAAAGGTATCCCCCAAATTCAAAAGAACCACTCTGCGAAGAGGAGGTCGAAGGAATACTAACTATGGCATTACACCATAGTCCGACGATTTTCCAACGACGTTATCCGTATCTGGTCTATTTTCACAAGACGTGACTCGTGGTGTACAAAAAAAGCCAACCCTCATGTAGTCGGTCATGTTCGTGTAGAGGAATCCGGGAATATGCTCCTCGCACTGACGACTGCAAAGACATACAAAATATCTTTGGGTAATTGCAATCGTGCCAACCGACTGCAACCGCGAGGAAACCCTAACCGACCAGTTTGGCGGGTACTCCTTGCCCTTGAACCAGTCGCGCAGATAGCACTCCATCGTACCCATCACCGTAGACATGGTCTTGGGCACAACGCACGCGCCAAAGTTGTACTCGTCGGCCGCCTGGAATCTCTCTCTCTCTCTCTCTCTCTCTCTCTCTCTCTCTATCTCTATCTCTATCTCTCTCTCTCTCTCCTTCTCTCTCCCCTCCCTCCTCTCTTCCTTTCTCTTTCTCCTCTCTTTTCCCTTTCTCTCCCTCCTCTCTTCCCTTTCTCTTTCTCCTCTCTTTTCTCTCTCTCTCTCTCTCTCTCTCTCTCTCTCTCTATTTCTCTCTCTCTATATCTCTGTCTCTCTATCTCTCTCTCTCCCTTTCTCTCTCCCACCCACCCTCATGTATGTCTCCACGAAGCCCCACGATTTCTCTATTCTAATACAATATACTTAATTAGTGTGCGTTATTTGTTAGAATATCACTTTGTAAGACCTATGAGTATGATTCGTGAAACCAATATCGGTTGCGGCATCCAAAAACCGCCCTCTCTTGCTCTCTCCCGCTTTGCCACTAAACGTGTTTACGACGGCGGCGGCGGCGGCGGCGACGACGGTGTGCATCACGTAAGCTCCGCCCACTGCACTTTGCGCTCATTGGTCGCTCGGCTCTCTTGCGTGCGCACTCTGATTGGCTGAGCGCATGCCCCGCCCTTCGTTCACCCACTCTCGTGTCGGCTCGCCGTCCAGGCCACCGCCCCAGTTTTGGCGCGAAAACTGTGGGGGGAGGGGAGTGTGCGGAGCGGAGTGAGTGGGTAAGAGAGAGAGACGCGAAATAGCGCGTGTCAATGAGAGACTGGCATTGGCAGGCGCACGAGCGATTCGACAAAGCAGTGCGTTTCCATATTCAGGATACGTTTTCTAAAGTTTCGAATATGTATACATAACATGTTCGGCACATCAACCTGAAAAACAATTTCTTCGAAATTTGAGAAAAGGACATCCATTCTCTTTCGAAAAGTACACGAGTAAAGAGGAGTGGTTTGTTTTGATCTAATTCAACAAAAGCACATGCATAAAATCTCTTCGCAGCTGACTAAAATTTCAAAACAAACCTGCTCTTTCTGATCGATGAAAAATATAGTATGCACTATAATCGTGTCATACATTTTGTTGCAAGTTACTTGTTGGGATTAACAGTATCCTGAATACCTGAACTCAACATGCTAACAAGAAAACAATTAGAGTTTTAAAACATCGTTCGAAAGAGCAGGTTTGTTTTGAAATTTTAGTCAGCTGCGAAGAGATTTTATGCATGTGCTTTTGTTGGATTAGATCAAAACAAACCACTCCTCTTTACTCGTGTACTTTTCGAAAGAGAATGGATGTCCTTTTCTCAAATTTCGAAGAAATCGGTGAATTAATTGATAAGGGTATGAGTGATGGGTCATGGGCGTATGAGGTGTCTTAAGCCGATGGCGGTTACGCCTTCGCACGTCTCTCGTACTTGCACACATGGAACGTCTTCTCGCGCACCTCGTTGAGACGCTCCTGAAAGACGGCGTATGTGTAAAGGCCTCTCCACTTCCCCAGGACAACTATTCACGCGCAAGCACTTTGCATTCGCCTATTTGAAGAGATCCACACCATGTCCAATGGTCTGAGCATAGATCACGGATTGCTTGCCTATGACAAATTGTGACCTTTCTTTTAAAAAGAAATTATTAAAAGTATGTGCCACAACCTATGAAACGTGCATGGTCACGAACATGGTGACGACTGTAGGAGAATAATTTGATCTTATTGCAAACATAAGTGTTACGGTAGGAGAATAATTTGATCTTCTTGCGAAGATAAGTGTTACGGTAGGAGAATAATTTGATCTTCTTGCAAAGATAAATGTTACGGTAGGAGAATAATTTGATCTTCTTGCGAAGATAAGCGTTACGGTAGGAGATTAATTTGATCTTCTTGCAAAAATTATGGATTCACCGAATAGTACGAATTTATAGAGTTTTGGCTGCCGGATGAGTATCTATGTAAAGTCCGAGTCAGTTAGTCGAAAGGCGAGCAATCCAGTCGAATTATCGATCGATAGCCGATTGATAATGTGACTCACGAGAATGCTGCTGGTGCGGAATTGGCCCTCGGCGGTGAGCTTGGCATGCAACTCGTTCCGGGCCGCGTTCGAACCCTGGTTACGGTAGTATATAATGCATACGGTAGCTACAGTATACCCGGTGAGCGTAGTCGAGCAGAAACTGGTTGGTGTGCTTGTCGATGATGAGAGCGAAGCACATCTAGGAGAGAGAGGAATCAAAGAGAAGAGAGGGAGAGAGGGAGAGAGGGAGAGAGAGATAAAGATATATATATATATATATATATATATATATATATATATATATATATATATATATATATATATATATATATATATAGAGAGAGAGAGAGAGAGAGAGAGCTGACCTCCTCCACTTCGTAGAGCCTGCGGAACTCGTGTACAAACACCAGCATTCGAACCACGTAGTCAAGATTCTTCTGCTTCTGAAAGAATCGACAAAGTGAGTCTGGTAACTACGGTAATCCCACCTCGATCAACTGTCGGATCAACTGGTTCCGCACCCAGGTGTAGGCGAGGCCCCTGAGTCTCTCTCTCTCTCTCTCTCTCTCTCTCTCTCTCTCTCTCTCTCTCTTTCTCACCATCTCTGCACGCAGAATCGTTCGATGAGCCGCAGAATGTTCTCGGCCTAAACAAAAACTACTCCCTTCTATGTACTACTCTTGTCACAGACCTCGTCCAACGTGAGCTCTTTGTTCTTCTCCCACTGCCATGTCTGCGTCACCATGAAGCTCACCATCTATGACGCATTTTACAGTAACTCACCGAGGTTTTTTCCTTACAGTAACTCACCCAAGAACCAAGGTAAGTGCACCATACAAAAACTCACTAATAGGGTAATTTAATGAATTGACCATCTTAAGGACACCCACTGAGATAAGTTGTAAACACCATAACCAATGCACCTTCTTCAGGCAGGCGAGCATAATGTCGTCCTGCGTGATCTCAACGGCGTCGTAGCCCCGCGAGTCGAACCAGTCACTGCATGGATAAAGATATGAAACCACGTGTCAGTGTACCGGAAGAAGGTGGACGTCGCGTAGAGCAGCGCCTTCGGATACGTCGCCCGACCATCGCGGCAGATGATGGTGAAGTCGTGCAGGCTCCTGGAAACTGTTTGCGTCAAGCTTCGATTTGGAAACCCGCTTGTCGTTGAGTAGCGTGAAGCGGAAATCTGGCTGGGCGGGCGGAGCGGACGGGAGCTGAAATCGATTTTGGTAAGTTTTTTTTCTCAAAATGGTCAGTTTCAGTTCAACTTATCCCAATTTACTGGTTCATCTTTGATCGAAATATATGGCTACCATAAATAGTAATGCAACGTGTTCATGGACTGAGAACAAGTCGGAACCATGTACATGTTCTATCTCTCCCCCGTTGCCCACTTCCCACCCACCTTCCTCTCGTCCTCGCGTTTCTCGTAGTCGAACCGCTCCTTGTTGACGTGCATCGTCGTCACGATGCGCAGCTCGCCCGCCTTCAGACGCGGAACGACGAGCGCGCGCGTCAGCGCCTGTAAGTACAGTACACAGGGTACGGTAGAGTACCGTATACCTGTCCGAAATCGGATGTGGAGGGAACGCGTAGAATGGGGAAGTTGTGGGTGACGCCGCGCCATGTGTTCGGAGTGCGGTAGCGGACGGAAGGGATGAGGTCTGAGAAGGAAAAAATAGCGATAGGCAAACATCCCCGAAAGGGATCAATCAATATAACGACTTTCAAAAATCTCGTCGTTCAATCACCTCGCCCATGCGCATCGACGCATAGCAGGAGAATGTCAATGGCGGAGCAGTGGTGCACCCTGTAGTCTCTCTCTCTCTCTCTCTCTCTCTCTCTGTCTCTCTCTCTCGCCCTCTCTCTCTCGCTCTCTTCTTCTCTCTTCCTCCCCCCTCCCTCCCTCTTCTCTCTCTCTCTCTCTCTCTCTCTCTCTCTCTCTCTCTCGTACCCTGATATGTCGAGATGGACATCATAGCGGCGCACCACCTCACGGTCGCTGTCGTAGAACGGCGAGCATCCGATGCTAATCGAACTACAATTAAAAAAAAAATTGAAATTGGGAGTGCCCAAATTCCCAAATAATCACCTCATGTGATGCATCGCTCCATGCACGGCGGCAAACTCGGCGAAAGCGAGTTCTAACCTAAGTGAGGCAGGTAAAGAGAGAGAGAGAGAGAGAGAGAGAGAGAGGTAGAGAGAGAGGTGTAGAGAGAGAGACAGAGAGAGAGAGAGAGAGATCGCTCACTCACTCGTCGCGTTCTGTGGTCGTCACATTCCAGGTGTGCACGAATCGCAGCTCCTCGTAGACGTTTCTCGCAAGCGGCGGGGCGAGCGCGGCTCTGGCCACTCCAATGAGAGTGCGCGCTTCCTCCGCCGGCAAGACGGGAGCCAGGGCCAACTCTCCAAAGGTCGACGGCAACGCCTCCCCCTCCTCCATTGGACCAGCCACAGCGAGGGAAGCGAGGGGAATGAAGGAAGTCCAGCATTTCGAGTGAATAGAAGTTCCAATATTTCGATCAAAACCAGCTGGAAAACGATGTTTTCTCGACCAGTGTTTTTTTCGCGTTTGAAAATTATGTTCGAAAACATTTTTCATGTACGACTTTTCATGTTCGCATTGTCAAGAATGTCAATAAATGCGGAGCATTTGTCAGTCATCATGCGTATTTTTTCTGACAACATGGAGACGAGATCCCGAGGCAACCTGAGCATTCGGAATTCCATTCAAGCCTATGTCATTGAGCGATGTACCAACTGCTGCAGATTGCCTGCTATACTACAAGTCTACTCCCCAATCTCAACAGTACACTCTATGGGTTGGGATACATAAACACTTCGGAACAGTGTTTCATGAACGCGGACAACAGTTTTGGAAGTTCATCAATACTTCTATTTATATAATAATAATAATGATGTTTTCAAGCAAGTTTTATGAAACATTAAGTGCTACAACGGCGCGACTCGTCTTGTTGTTCTTGCATACATGGCGTAAAATGAATAAAGCATTTAAGACAAACATGTACAGTACAATCCGTAATAAAATGAAAATTTGTAGAAATAAGTAGTATTTATATTAAAAGTAATAAATCGCTGTAACTCCGTTCAGAGGCGGAATTTTGAGTTACATCAAAATAGATAATTGTTGTTTACTGTAGTCTGCATGTGACTACGTGGTTTGTTTTGTGGTTTCATCGCTTTGTGCCGGAGTTCTCCATGTTCACGAATATCGAGAGAAATGACGATGGTCGGTCGAGTGAAATTTGCATAAAATCTCGCTCATTTTCCCTCCAACTGAGAAATGACCAGTGTCGATTAGAGAAACTAAATAGAAAACTCCGGCCAAACGCTGATGTAATCACAAAACAAACTACACAATCATGTGCAGACTACTGTGAACAACATTTCTCTCTTTTGATGCAACTCAAAATTCCGCCTCTGAACGGAGTTACAGTGATTTATTACTTATAATATAAATATTACTTATTTCTACAAATTTTCTACTTATACGGATTGTACTGTACGTGTTTAATGGCATCCTCATTTCTATAACAGAAAAGGAAAACAGTACAAAATTGTGCCTTTTCTAAAATTAAGTGTTTTGTCCTCCATTTCCTGGCCATTTTTTTCTTGGTACTAGTGCACATCGAAATCGAAACCTGCAAGAAAACTATTTTTAGTCGCCTTATTTGAACATCACTACTATTTCAAGATATATACCAGTTGCCATTGTGTCAACAAAATCATTCTGGGATATGTAACTTCGAATAAATTGGTTTTTCACAGCATTTTGAATCCACGTCTTTCCTCGCGTTTCCATTGCTTTCACATAGACCCCGTATACGCCCATCATCTTTTTTATGATGGCAAACAGAGCATCCGCGCTTTTTGGCATTTTTTTCCGCGCGGCAAACCTGCGTGGAACATGCTCATTCCACCCCAACCATGGTGTACCAGCTGCTGCAGATTGCCTGCTACACTACCAACATCCTCAAACACCTGCATCAGCCGCTCACTGAACTCGGCTACGTCGCAACGCCCAATCGGTGCTTTCACGACACCGACAAGACTCGCTTCTCCGCCCAACTCTTCCGAGCTGATGAGACCAGTGTGGTTTGTGAATGAAAGGTCGTGATGAAGATGTGCAAGTATAGTTCAGTGCTACAGCGGTCCATCGTTCAATCACTCAACGATGGAGGCACTCTGTCGTTTCACCAAGACGCCGGAGAATCGCTCGGATTCTTGCAGGCATGACGGGCGAGAGATTGAAATTACTGGGCTATGGTGTCCTGCCAGTCTTCTTTCGACCCCGCACAGTGCTCATAAGTGTCTTGAATTGGGGACTGCATACCTTCACATTTACCTTACCTGTCGGCCAACTTTATCGATTTCTATTTCAAAACTTCTCTCTGTTTAGGTGTTCGCCAACCTGGATCTCTTGACATGTGCCAACAATGGCGCGCACGTGTTCGCACAACTTCGATTGCAGGTGAGCATTGGTGTACACACTCAAGAACTGGTGAACACCCAAACAGCGTATAACTACTCGCTACTTCCTGAAGGGCCTTGAACGAGCATTGCAATCATGTCAAGCAACAAAGCGTTCTACGTCGACGGCTCGCCGGTAGACAGTCGCCACTTGATCGTGGCATCGCCCCGCCTCGCAGCCGCCATCCTAGCCCTGCCACTAGCCAAGCACGAACACGGGCGTGAGTGATCTTTAGGTCTGTAATATGCGACGCAGCGCACATTTCGGCTTCAAAATCGATAATGTGTCTTTTCTACACAAAGCCACTGGATCTTTGAGTAGCCAAATTGACCCTTTTGTTTTGAGTATTGTCGCGGCCATTGGCAACGCAAGATGTTTTTCCCCCGAGACTTTCCAACAACGCAGAGTTTCGCCAGTGGATAGTGATGCTCGAGTACTGAGAAACACACAGGCTTGCTCGGCCGCCTGATCCGTCCCGACCTCTCCTCCGCCAATCTGCAGTGGTTTCAAGACATCTGCCGCAACAAGCTCGTGCAACTCTTCGACGTCCAGTACACAGATCCCGTGACCAACAAATGTATGTTCATTTATAATACAAGACGCATCCATGCACTTCACAGTCGTGCAAATTCTTTCGACCGACGCGAAGGGGAAGCAGACTCAAGTGGTCCCTGTTTCGACGCTGCAAGGCTACTGCGTCTCCGAGAGGGTGTGTGAGGCGACCATTCCGCTCTACGCCGCCGATCGAAAAGGTGAGCCGGCCGCCGAGAAGTCGCACCAGCACATTCGCAGCATTGCCCCCTGTGCTACCGGCTCATCACTGTTGGTGGTCCCGGCCGGTAGGACCACACACTCGGTTCAGTGAAAGGGACCGAAAGCGGATGTGTG
>CAWZYM010000478.1:0-77705 GCA_963966185.1 Rhabditoides inermis | reverse complement strand
TGCGAATGAAAGAGGCCGCGCGACACTCGACCATTTGCCCGCGCTGTCTGGCCTCTCTCGCTCGAAACTGAGTTTCGCCAACTGACCCCGGCTGGCAATAACAGAAACTATCCACCAGGCGGAGACTATAACACATAACACATGCCCACAATCAGTCTGCTTCACTGCATTCCAGCCTGGTTGAGAGAATTCCGCAATATGATATCGCAGGCAGCAGCAAACACAAAATCGATATTCTAAACAAAAAATCGATAATTATGATTGTTTTGAGCTCTCACCTTTGTATCGGTAGCGTTCGTGAAGTGCGAATAGACTTTGCGATTCGGATCTTGGTTGCACTTCTGAAAACATATTAGTCATTTTCCACTACCGCTGTACTAATTACGGTTTGAATCGCGTGCATAGCAATTATAAATTCGAGTCTCGTGGGAACGAAGTAAAATTATCATTCAACGCGCACTTTTCGACATTTTTGCCAAACTTGCCCCCTCTAATCACTACCAAGTTCCTCAATGTTCTGTGATCTGTGATTCTCATTCCGGTAATTATGATACATCATCACAGGGCAAGCACCTACCAAGCACTTACGTATTGTGTATTATGAAATTATGAAACATAATACATAATACACAATACATATGAGCTTGTAATGCGAGCACTCACCAAGAACATGGTCAACAAGTGCTGCTGGATCGGATGCGCCTGATTCGGGCCATCGTACTTGAAGAAGGAAGAGAACTGGAAGAGAGAGAGGGTGGAGAGAGAGGGAGGGAGAGAAAGAGAGAAGGAGGGAGAGGGAGGGAGGGAGGGAGGGAGGGAGAGAGAGAGAGGGAGAGAGGGAGAGAGAGAAAGCGGGGAGAGAGAGGGAGGCTGCTACCTTGACAGTGTGCAGCTTCTTCTCCAACAGGTCCGTCTTGTTGAGGAATAGAATGATGGACGACTTTGCGAGGAACTCATTGTCGAGCGTTGTATGGAACAACTCCACCGAATCCTTCATCCGGTTCTGCAAAAAGCTGACGTGAGATCAACTATTTTCTCTACTATTTTAGGCTAGAGCAGCTCACACCAATTTCCAGTGGCTGTGGCAAACGATAAAAAGTGAACGTAGCCCACAGTTCAGAACACTAATGACTAATGAGTACTCTGCGGGGTTCGAAGAAAAATGTGGCGCGAGCACGAGACGACAACATAACCAGTGATTTTTCGCCTTGATGTCGATTCGCACCATAACTGTGGCTCTGTGGGTCACTCATAACTGTGGAACTGAACTCTGCGTGTACGCGTGTTAGCTTACAATACAATACGTCTATTGTGATCTTTCATACTTTCATCGGCACAATGAGTTTTGTGCAATGTGCAAGTGTGCCATTGGGCTGTTTTGTGCATATGGCGAGGTTATTGTAGGTTGTGGTTATAGAATAGTTCACACTGGCGTACAGTTTACATAACAGTTTACATAGTTTACATAACAAAGTTTACACAATTTACACAACAATCTGGCCTGTCTCACCACGTCATGGTCCTCCTCGAGCACCTGATCGAACCCCGAGAGGGAGGTGACGAACTTCACGGCCGACACTCCCTCGAAGCAGTGGATCCACTTGCGACGCTCCGTCCGCTGACCACCCACGTCGATCATCCTGCAAGGGGGGAGAATTGGGAGGGGAAGGATGTGCACATTCAATATCACACGATCGAGTAATCACAGCAAAACACGGATATGGAGATTGTGAAAGAGAACAAAGCGACTCACTTGATCTTGTACTTCTTGAACTCGAACATGATTTCGTGCACTCCCGATGTGGTCACTCTGGAACGTGTATTTTCTCAAAGTTATTATCGTATAGCCTGCACCCTCTAATCGTCTTCCTCTCATCTAACTCTAACACACAACAAACGACAATGCATGTGTATGCATGTGAGTTGCTAGAAGTAGTGTATACCTCAAGTGAATGATGTCTTCTGGTGTGCACTTGAAGTCGGATCGAGCGATTTGTGACGAGCGAGACAGAACACTGGAAAAAGAGATGTGTGATTGTCGAAAAGGAATTTTAAGTTTTGATAATTCCCAACATGTTCTAACTTTCAATTATGTTTTTCTGCAGTTGGCTGAAAAGTTCATAAATTTACACTACAATTAATGATAAAAGGGTGATTGCAGGAATAAATGATATAATTTATAATTCAATGATTGCATTTTTTGCCAGAAAAGATGAAAAGACGGTAAGTATTTCACGATAACATTGCTCGATAACGAATACGTGAGTTCTGGTAATTGGCAGCATGATCGATCGTGTCTATGCATTTTTTTTGAAGATTCTTCTAATTATAATTTTTAATTATATTTGTCTGCAGTTGATTCATAAGCTACAGTGTAGGACAAAGAGGTATAGGAATCAATGCTCACTTCACTACATGTGATGTTCTAATTAAATGATCCCAAACACCCAAACATCTCGCTATAAAACTGCCATTTAGATTTGAAGACATGGGATTGAAACTTTGACACTAATACTAGTCTCGCTAACACTGTAAGTGAAGTCAACTAACTATTAACAAAGAACAAGTATACAAACTCACTACTCCGTGTTGTCTGGCAGCAATGGTGAGTTGACGCCGTCCTTCAAAAACTCTCCAACCAACGGAAGCGCCTGGAATATTTCGATCGATTATCGATTAGTTTAGAATACTCACCTTGAATTCCCTCATTTTGGCCAGCTCCTCGGCCTCTTCCAAGTGTCTCAGGTCTTGAGGGGTGCTCCCGAACAAGTTGAGAAGCGGCTGGAAAATATGTTTGTATGCTATAGCTATAGTACGGCCTTACGTTGTTCTAACAATACATCTATAGTTTCAGCTCACCTGTTTGTATGTACAAATAATCACTACAAATGAAACTAGCTGTACTTCGTGTTATGCGGAGGGATAAGAGCGTGTCAGTTACGCATGATACAAAAACAAAAAACTTATTTTATAATCTATAGAAAACAGAAAATAGATAGTGAAATATGAAAAAGTGAGACCATACCCATACTACGCGCGCGATAGCGGCACAACAAACTGAAATTAATACAGTGGGTATGGTTTTGGGTAAGGTATACAGTATACAATGGAATAGAATAGGACAACTAACACTAACTTGCTCATTGTGAAAACTTGGCGACCACAAAAGTGCCTGTGAAAAGTGAAACCCACAGCCTGATCATCCGGGATAACGATGTGCGCATCCAGTATCATCTTGGCGATGATACTGTATATGGTGATGAGATTCTCCCGCATATGGAAGATACTGTTCGTCATCTCCGCCTCCCCGAAGCCGTGACAGTGCAGGATTCTGAAGGCGACGTCATATTTATATTTTTTTTTTATATTTTACAATTCTCATGTCTCTTTTTTTCTTTTTTTCTTTTCTTTTCTCTTTCTACAATTCTCAGCTCTTCCACCTCTCACAGGCAACGGTATTATAGTAATTAATAAGAGGAGTTACAAAAGTGCAAAAGTGATGCTATAGGTTATGGGGTGATGAGGTGAATGGACAATCCCCGTGGGGGAATTCTGAGAGCAATTTGTGAGAAATCAAAGAAACAACACATTCGCTGACGCAGTGATTGCGATTGTGCGAATACAAAACATCACAGAACGACCAGATATGGACGTATTGAGACACGGTGAAATGGAATAAACAACGCACTTCATTTGCTTGACTATCGTGCTCTTGCCTGAGTCAGCGCTGCCTGAAAAAAAAACTAGTGTCCAAACTGTAAACAATCTCGAAAACATATGGTTGAGTGGGACAGGTGAGATGAGAGTACATGGGAAGAGGTAGGTAGACTCACCGAGCATCAATATTTTCACGATTCTCAGCTCTTCCACCTGCGTCTTGCGAATATCGGCGTCTGGAATATATACAATTTCATTTTCATTCGACCAGTTCCAGTATGCGTTGCCATGCAATGAAACTATGAAACTTTTGAGTCTGATAAAGAGAGCGAGAGCAGAAAGAAAACCGCAATGCACATTACACAAAACTCACTGCGTCGATGATAATATCATGATAAACTTATTGTATCTTGTATCCCACCTATCTTCTGGCTCTTCTTGTGCAGTTCGGCCATCTCTTGTGGAGAGGGCGCCTTCGGGTCGCTACTCTTTCGAGCCTGCTTCACAGATGCCGAGCCCATGAAGGAGACTCAAAACAAGGAAAGGAGAGAAATGAGATTCGAATAATGTGATGTGAGAATGTGACTGGCGTTGAACACAGGAAGCGAATGGGTGTCTGCACATGCATGTAATTGATAACGAAACGAAAAAAAAGACTCTGTGGCTCCGTGTTCATCAAATGTCATTGTTCACAACAAAAAGCGATATAAACGAGACCTATTCATTACGAATCTCATATAGTATCGAACAAATGTGTAATCAATTGATGGAGGGAGACGTAATGTGAACCGAATGGAATTTTTGAACTACTTTCAGTGTCGTTTCTAATAAAGCTGTCAACGACCTGGTGTTTGAGATTTTTTAAGTGATTTGTCAATAACAGTTATCCATAAACAGAACGACATCGCCGGCAAACGTGGTTTGAACGACAGGTTGACAGGCATATATGAACATATATGCGGATAGTCGATAGAGAGAAGGGGGAGAGAGAAAGAGGGAAAGGAAAGGCGAGATATTGATAGAGAAAGGGAGAGAGGAAGAGAGGGAAAAAGTGAGAGAAGGAGAGAGAGGGAGAGAGAGAGAGAGAAAGAGAGAGAGAGAGAGAGAGAGATGAAGCGCGTGAAAATGAGACTGTTTCAAGAGCTCTGCAATTGTGTGAGAATGTAGGGCACTCTGTGAACTGACAAACTCAAAATTAAGGAATTGAGTACAGTGTATGCAATTTGGCTCTCAGATATGCAATATACTGTTGTGGTTGTCGATTTTTAATACTGTAATGCAAGAAAAGAATGTGGCGAGAAAAGATAGGCAGACTTTTTTATCTCTCAAAATTTGGAAAAAATTAAAGTAGTCCGCCCGGAAATAGTCGTCGCAAGCGTTATAAAATCAAAAATAGCAAGCTACGTCAAATAAAATAACAATCTAATATATTTAAAAAAAAAACCCAAGGAATGGGCTATCGCGGTAGACGAGAAATGGTGAATGGCCGGCCAGCCAATATGTTTTATTGTATCTCGGGCGCGGCATAACTCAAACGCAGCTGGAAACATCAAGAACGAGGGATTGAGGCACTGAAGAGATTTCATACTTGACTCCCTCAAAACAAACTGTGGCTCTGTACTCCCTCCTCTATCAAGGCCGGCCAAATGAGCATTTTGTTAGAAATATAATGAGTTCCGAGAACTCCATGTTAAATGCGAGTGTCAGGGGATGGATGGATGACTTTGTTAGCGGAGACAAAATGCGACTAACGATGTGCATAAAGAGAGGCAGAGAGGAAGGTGAGATATGAATGATAGACAGTAATAGGCGAGTCGAAACGAAGTGAAATGAATACAGGCGCATTCTCATAGAAGGAGGGGGCGGGAGAATGAGAAGGTTGGGGGGAAAAGACAACACTACACAACACATAACGAGAGATTGCGGGCTGCACGAAAGTTCATGCAAGATATACTAATGTAATCGTTAGCTGTTTGTATTTGAACACACACTCCACACGCGAGGCCGTGCGATTATATTACGGAATCACAAGTATTCATTTACACGTGTCAACTTTGACTGGAAAATGGAAATTATTTTTTTGGTGAACCGGAAATGAAACGGTATTCTGCGTTCTAGATAGCGGGAGGCGCAGCGTTCGTCTCTCAATCTCAACGCTGGTTCGATCCCTTCGGATTCAACTATTTCCAAGCCTCCGACGCCACAGAACCCAACCTCCCTCTGCGAACGTCGTCATAATCCTCAAACTTTATCTGCTCGACCAAGAGGACCCTGGATTCAACTGGAAGAACAAAAAAAACATATGTTTTGTCAAATACAACGTTTCGAAAATACAAGAATACAAGACAATACAAGACCAAGAACACATATGAATAACAGCTCCATGCAGCTCTGTTTCTCACCCTATACTTTTATGACCCTCTACTGTTAGACCTTACTGGTTGGAGAAAGAATGTATAGTTCCATGCCCGCAATAAGTTGCGCGCGGTGAAGTAGATCAGAGGAAGACGGAAAGTCAGTTCATGGCAACAGTGCGCAAAACTAGAGAGGCAGACGATTATGGCATCGTATTTCGAACTGCTAGCGAGGTAGATCGAAAACTATCGCTCTGGCGCAGGCTATATCTGTGGTTTGACCCTCATATCTCGGTCAGCACAAACGAGTAGCTGCTGCGCCGTTAACATATTTCAACAAATTCAAATAGTCAATATCACATCTTCAACACGTGCATACACACTGGTTTGGATCTTTTCTCTCTCACCCTCCCTCAATTGTCAAATCTCAAGTGCGCATCAGATAAAGCATTTACTATTTCAATAAACGAGTATGCGACACAAGAACCCGGCAGATACAAGACAATCAAATGGAGTCACTCGGATGGACAAACACATCTAACGACAAACTATGGGGCAGAGATTATTCAAAACATAGAAATCTACAGATACGCACTCTGATCTCGTCTTTGCTCCTCCTGCTCCTTCTCCTCCTCCTTCTCCTTCTCCTACACCTCCTGTCTGGTGAGACTCTCGCGGGGCGCATCGGGCCGCTTCTCGAACGAGAACAGTGAGCCGAACACAAAGTGCTGCACCACTGGGAACTTCTTCAGCACCTGAAAGCAACAGATATACATTGTCCCACTACATTTCTATCACATTATCAGAGCGTCTTTCCGATCATGCGCACGCCCCGCCCCCTTGCGCCCCGCCCACTCACCTCTCCCTCGTACATCTTGAACATGCCGCCGTTGACCTTCTCCCACTGGGCGACTGCCGACACGTTCCACAGCTGATTCGAATGCTCGTGGAACGGACCCGTCTTCGTCTGAGCAACACACAGTACGCAACACGTAGGATATACTGTATTTCGTGGACCACATTATACCGCTACAAGTACAAACTTCGTACACCCGACTCGTCTTGAAAAAATAAAGGCATGAAGATAGCGTAGATTTCGGTGAATAGTTGTGCCCCTATGGTTGGAACATTGTGATTATTGTTTTCACTGAGAATCAATACATAAACATAATTGAATAGCCCATAGCGTGTGACTATCGAGCAACAACATTTTCAATCTCGGCGGCCATTCTTCAAGTCGTCGATCTTGCCAATTGGAAGTGTGCTAAAATTCTATTCTACAATAGATAGAATTGTAGCGCACTTGCAAATGGACAGATTCGAGGTAAGGTAAAAGACTACTACAGTCAAGTCAATGACTCACTACAAAACAGCCCCTTCCTTTCTCTCTCTCTCTCTCTCTCTCTCTCTCTCACCCCCCCCCCCCCCCCTCACATCATTGATGTACCGCACTGCTTCCAGAAAGAGCGACTCGTGCGCGTAAGCATCGACAATCTCGGATTTGGTGTACGAGTCGGGCACCAGCTTACGTTTGTTGCCTCAAATAGAATACATGATGCATGATGTAAGCAATGTAGTGAGTACGATGACCAACACGTAGATTGGAATAGGTTTCACTTCGACTAGCGATTTGCAGAATAAGGAAGAAGGGAATGAGTGAAAACACAAAACACAAGTGGAAATATAAAGAAGAGATACTGATGTACTGACAACTGACCGATGAGTTGCGCGGATCCGAAGAGGAACGGAAGGAACTGGAAGTCGTCGAGGGCGTGCACTCCTCAAAGCAATACATATCATCTTCTCTCTTTCAATCTTCCTGCTTTCGTAGCATTTGAGAGCATTCCCCTTGCATGACATACTATTGTACAATTGAAATGTTAGATCCCGATTAATTCGGCGCACAATCTACAGTTTGAGATTCCGAAAAAAAACTTCATTTGCCATTTGAATGTATTGTATGATTCTCTCACCCCTGCTTCCGGCCGGCTCCATGTGGTACACGACCTGTAGCGAGCGGCACAGCTTCACGTAGCTGAAACAGCACACGCTCCGCCCACTCAAGCCACGCCCCACATACAGTACAGACTATAGTTTCACTCTCTTTACGCACTGTCCCGCCCCTCTCGACCCGCCCACCCACCAGTTGAACAGACGTAGCACGGTGGCCTTGTTGTCGGCGTCAGTGAGAACATTGAGCTTGTAGAGGCAGAGGACAAAGTGCATGAACGACGCCTCGTGACCTGGGATACGGTAGATATGCATTTAAATATACAGTAATCCCCTACAATCAATCAATACAGTAACCCTCGTACCGGATCCGTAGTCGATACGAGTGGCGTTTCCGAACGAGTCGAGGAGATAGGGAACGAGTTCGGGCACTGCTGCCTTGGCAGAGTCGGGGAGAACAGCGGAGAGCAGGGAGGGGATGTCCTGGAGGACTCTCTCTCTCTCTCTCTCTCTCTTTCTCTCTATCTCCCTCGTTCTGTCCCCACGTTCTTACATATCACACTTTAAAATAAACAATTCTTCACAATCTAGCGTACCTGTTCGAGTCTCTCGTGCCACTTCCTGTATGCCTTGTTACCGAAGCGCTGCGATTCCATGTCCTCCGCCGGGTATTCAAGAATCCACTTCTGTAAGTTTTTTTATCGACTTACAGAACAATAAAATTATAAATAATCGAATACCTTGAGTGTGTCGAGCATGTCGATGAGTGCTAGAATGGCCGGACTCATCGCCACATTGTCCACCGTCTTCACGCCGATCACGCCGTCGTTCAGCTTGTGCAGGAACGACATGTAGTCCTGATACGCCTGAATGGTGAAATGTTAAATAAAAATTGTAAGAAATTGTCTCACCTTGGAGAAGAACCAGGCGTTGAGATCGAAAATCTTGAGAATCTGGCGCTGTGGCACTGTGAAGGCGGAATCGCCATGTGCGGAAGCGGAGGTGTCGACGAGATCGGTATTCGAGACGTCGGACATGCTTAAAATATGCGAATTATAATTAAAATAGAGGAAAAGTGAGAAGTTCGTTGTTCAAAATACGATCAGCTGGCGCTTGTGCCAAGAATAAAATGTCGTTTGAATTCCCGCGCGCAATGCGGCAGGTCCTCAGCCACCGTATTGATTACTCACGCGTTGCGGTCGAGCGCAGCGGCCGCCCTGCCTACGTTACTGTATACATGTTACCATAACCCGTTCGTCGTCCGCGCGAGAGTTTTTGTTTTGAATCGTTGTTTTTGATAATCGTGAATCATTTGCCGAGTAGATCGGAAGAGTTGAGCAAAATATGGCAATGTTTGAGGATGTACATGCGTCAGGATTTTACAAAACTGTTTTGATTTTGTTATTACAGTACGTTTCGAATACCCTACAGTACCCGAAAACGTTTATTTTAACACACTTTGTAGTTTCAGAAACATTTCTAGGTGGGAGAGCAACTCTTTGGCGAAAGTTGGCAAGAAAATTTAGTTTGAATTGACTGAAAACTGTCCAAGATTCACTCACAGTTGTTACAGTAACCGGATCATTCGTTCTTTTTGGATCTTCGTCTCTATATGCAATTATTTCTCTTCTTTTGTTTTACATATGTTTTACTCATACATACATACAACTGTTTGAATGGTATAGATAACATAGCTATCATCCGGGAAGTTTTATCACTGCGTGCCACGTCATACCGTAACCCGTGATTTCCGTTTTTCTAACTATGTGCAGCTTGTATTAATACAACATGGATGTTTTTGTGCTAGCAATGTAGTATATCTTCACATACATCTAGATACTTCTGAAACGTATTTATGTAGCCAACATGCCAATGTGTATTAGCTTGTTCGCGTGCCGCGCCTCGCGCCGCAGCGCGTCGACCTTTACAACCAACAACCAACGCGTCCTGGCCTTACCGTGCCTGTTCTTCAGATGGACGGGGATCAAATGGAACACGTCGCTGGCGGCGCCCACCAGCAGATGATGTACCATCACGGACATCTCGAGGTGAGCATGTCATTGTGACGTCTGACGTCACTTCACACTTGTGCACATACCTGTATAGGTCATAGATATGGATGCAAGTTGTAAAATGTATGACCATTAAATTCAGGAGGATGAGATGGTTCCCGGTGAGGATCACATGATGGGCGAGTACGCCGGCGATGGAGAGGTGAACCTTGCTATTATTATGGTGGCTGCATGTGTGTTGTGTTTATGTACTTGTCCCACAAACGCTTTACAGTACGACGAGATGGTTGACGGTACCATGTCGACACCCCGCGCCGTTCATCAGTGCAACATTTGCAACAAGATTTTCGTTTCATTCAAGGTTTGTTTTGACACTGTGCTTTGATTTGTTTGTTTATTGACATCAATTTTGCAGGGCCTCCAGCAACACGCTGTCATCCACACTGATCAGAAGCCGTTCCAATGTGACATTTGCGGAAAGGCGTTCAGGTGAATACTGATTCGACTTACCGTAACCCATTTTCAATCATAATGCGTATTGTTTTTTTTATCATTTTCAGTTTAATTATGCAATCAACTTGTTCAAAAGTCATTGAATAATGTTACAGGTTCAAATCGAATCTGTTCGAGCACCGTTCAGTGCACAGCGGGTTCACACCACATGCGTGTCCCTACTGCG
Source organism: Rhabditoides inermis (assembly GCA_963966185.1). NCBI lineage: Eukaryota > Metazoa > Nematoda > Chromadorea > Rhabditida > Rhabditidae > Rhabditoides > Rhabditoides inermis. The sequence goes on along the minus strand of CAWZYM010000478.1, from coordinate 67,053 downwards.
GAAAAACCTGCCGACTCAAGGTGAATACCATTCATCTGAAGCTATTTGTATAGTATCTGATTGTAGGGTAACCTGAAGAAGCATCTGAAAACTCACGTGGCGACCAAGGAGGAGTTGGAGGAGGCGTGGCGACCCTTCGCCAGGTAGGTGTTTGTTTTGATGATCAATTATTATATTGTACCTATTCAGCAATCGGCGTCCGCCAGCTGACATCCCTGATGACGCGATCATTGTGCGATCTACGGGCGAGCCGTTCTACACGCCCCCATCCAAGCCCAGGAAGAGGAAGGTGCGCAGCCACAGTTTATGCTTTGTGGCCACTTTGTGACAACAACTTTCAATGCATATGCGTATGTGTCGTTTCAGCTCGGTCTGGGTACGGATGCGCGCGGGTGGATCGAAAAGATTCGTCGCGGCGAGATATTGCCTTGCGCCGCCATTACCGACAAGGTTGGTGTTTTTTCCATGCCCGCAATATGTTTGTAGTTAGGTAGTTAGTGAATCATATTATGTGCGAAATCAGGTAACACAAATACATGTTACAGATGCGTCGTCTGCAAGATGTGATGCGTGCGGCAGATGAGGCCCACTACACGAACATCGAGGAGCTGTTTGAACAGGCAAAGGCTATTCCCTTCGAAAGGTGCGTTTTTTTCTTTCTTTCATTAGTTCGTTCATTATGTTGAACGTTGTATTTGTAGGTTCGACTGTCCTTTGTGCAAGAGTGTGTTCTTGTCGCGTATGGAGTGCGCGGAGCACATAGACATTGAGCACCCGATGGCTCGGCACGAGCGGCCTCTCTTCTGTGAGGTACGCGATTTCGTGTGATAGTGTGGTTTGTATTATGTTTACGTCGTGTTTCAGATCTGCCTGAAGACGTTTGCGGACCGGAAGTCGATGGAGCAGCACGAGAGCTATCACAAGAGGGTGCACCTCATGATCGAGCACGGAGAGATCGATGTGAGTTTCGGAGTAAATTTCAAAAAAAAAACCTTTTTGATTGTGGGTGTGAGTGTGAACTTATCTGAATGTGGTGTGTTGTTGCAGATCATCGAGCCCGAGCTGCTGCTTCCGACGTGCGAGGCGGCAGAGGACGAGATGGTGGACAGCGTGGTGGTGTAGTGGAGAGGAAAGGAGAGCTGCTCTGTCTGGCTGCCTCCCCCATCGCTCACTCTCAGCTTGCCGTGCCGCCTCCGCCGTGTCTCCCTCTTCCGCATACATTCAGGTTCAGTGGTCTCAGACAAGTATGTGTGTGACAAGGTCGACTCGCTCGACCGATTGACATATTCTCTCTGTGGCAGATGTTTTATCTATGGTTCTCGTCCCTCTAGTGCTCCGAGTTTTTATCTTCCTCCCGCGCGCCCCACTAGGGTCTGTGTTTTTGTGTTTGACAATGTGCGACCTTTTCGATAGCTGCGCAAATTACTCTCTCTCTCTCTCTCTCTGCTACCTTGTTACTAGTCGATTGTATGTTTCTTATGGGGATGTACTGTGTATTTCGAGTTTTGTAGTTTTCGAATACCGTACCCTCTGTCTATTGGGTAGTAGCTTTGTCGCCAATCTCTCCCTTTCAGAGTAGAGTATAGTGTTTATGCCCTGGAGTGGCACATATTCTTGTATATTAGAAAGTCACTGTGAGTGTAATAACACGTAATTTTAACACGACCACTGTGCTTCTCCCCGCATTGACGACTCGTCCCATGTTCTGCTCCGGCCGAATTGTTATTTGATAAAGTAAATTAATAAAAATTTAAACGCCTTGTCGGAATGTACTGTGTAAGTGGGAACTAGTTACAAGTTTGACATTATCTCAAGTTTTCACGGAGCTTATCGCATCCCGATCTGTGGAGTGGGGAGCGCGCGCATTCTGGATTTGGAACGAGGAGAGTGGTATAAAAGGGACATGGGTGGTGTGAGTGGTATGCTGTTTCGGTTTGCCTTCTTTCCATTCTATAATGCATTGTACTACATGCCTCTGTTGCAGGATGGACTCGACACCTCCGTGTGTGTCTCGGGCCGTGAATGTGGCGGTGTTCCTGTCGGTGTGCTCAGCCGCCGCCCTACTCATATCAGTCCCCCTCCTCTCCTCCCAGATGACAGCCATCGAGGAGGAGCTCAGACTGGTCAGTGAGAGAGAGGGAGGGTGGAGGGAGAGAGTGAGTGAAAGGTAGAGGGAGAGAGAGATGGTGATTGCAGGAGCGTGACGGCTACTCTGACATGTCGAACACGATGTGGAAGTCGCTCCGCCAGCAGGGCCAGGAAATCCGACAGCACCGGGCCAAGAGGCAGGCGTGTGAGTGCGGGAGGGGGATTATAGGTGGAGAAGGAGAACAGTATTGAATCATACAGGAGGATCCCTGACACGCTGACACCAGTAGAAAGATAGTGTTATATCTTTTTTATGCTTGCTTTGCAGACAACGACGGCGGATCTGGAGCGAGTGGTGGTGGCGGTGCTGGAGGCGCGGGATCCGGACCGGGTGGAGCTGGTGGAGCAGGAGCAGGAGGAGCGGGTGGAACGGGAGGAGGAGGAGCCGGAGGAAGCGGCGGAGGCGGCGGCGGCGGAGCGTCCGCCGATGCTGGAGCGAGCTGCCCGGCCGGACCGAAGGGCCCTCGTGGAACGCCCGGAACACCCGGCGAGGACGGAGAGCCCGGATCGCCCGGACGTGCTGGATCGGCCGGAGTGGCGGGAGACGCGCCCTCCGTGGGCGGCGCCGGCTGTCCCGCCTGTCCCGCCGGACCCGCCGGTCTGCCCGGATACAAGGGCAAGCGCGGCGCGCGCGGAGACAAGGGACAGAAGGGAGACGCGGGCGCGGCCGGCCGCGACGGAGCCACCGGAGACGACGGACCCGAGGGAGAGCCCGGATTCCAGGGAGCCATGGGAGCGCCCGGAGACAAGGGCGCGCCCGGAGAGGACGGCACCGGATACGCCAAGGGAGCGCCCGGCCCGAAGGGAGAGCCCGGCATGGCAGGCATGGAGGGAGACGAGGGACTGCCCGGAGAGCGCGGAGACGACGCCGCGCCCGGACCACAGGGAGAGCCCGGGCCGCAGGGAGCGCCCGGCTCGCAGGGACCCGACGGCATCCCCGGGCTGCCGGGAGCGGCCGGAGGCTCGGGAGACGACGCCGAGTACTGTCCCTGTCCGGATAGGAAGGACGGGTCGGCCGGCAGCCGCGGACCCGCCGACAGCGGAGTCGTGAGCAGCGGAGGCGGAGAGGCGTACGGAGTAGGAGCGTCCACTGGAGCAGGAGGAGGAGGAGGTGATGCTGGAGGATCGTCCGCCGACTTTGGAGGACCTGGAGCTGGAGACGCTGTCGTGAGCGGAGGAGGTGGAGGAGCAGGTGGAGCAGGAGCGGGAGTGAGCAGCGGCGTGTCCGACTCTGCTGCACCCGGCGGAGCTGCCGGAGCAGGAGCAGATAGCTACCCCAACAGGAATGTGAGTGATTGCGAACGGGAACTGTAGTATGTGTTCACTGTACTGACTACGGTATTGCAGGCCCGCCAGACGAAGGAGGCGCAGGCTCGCGCGCTCCGCCGCAACCTTCGCTACTACGTCAACTAATCGATATATCGATCGACGAGCGAATTCCACGCGTGCATTATAAAGCTATTCAAACAACTGAGTGTTTTAACGGTTTATTGAATCTTGAGATCGAATATACAACGGTGTTTTTGTGAGCAAGAATGGGCAATCAATAGAATCTGCTACTGTTGAACTCTAACTACTGTGATACAAGAGAGAAACAAACAATCTGGTCTACAATAAGGGAAACAAACATGATTGAGTAGAATTAATGAGGGCTGCAAAAGTTGATCGGTAGCGTACAGTAACCCGGTAAATACAACCTACAGTAACCCGGTGGTCTAGAAGTCCTCGGGGCTGGGGAATCGCGGCTTGCGCTGGCGCTTCATGATCCCCTCCTTCTTGAGAGCCAGAGGACGAGTCTTGCCGTTCTTGCGGTAGTACAGGTTGCACGAGCTGGAAGGGATGCAGTAATACAGTAGTCCAGCCCACTACAGTAACCCTATACTCACTTGCACTCCACCTCTCCGCGATCGTTGCGACGCCAGAGAGACGTCTCGCGGGTGCCACAGTTGACGCAAGACGAGTTGATGTGGCAGGAGGTCGTCTGAAAGGTGTACGGTAATTGGGAGTACAGTAACCCAGCTACAGTACCTTGCGCTTCTTCTGCACCTTGCCGACGTGGGTGGAGGTGGAGGGTCGGTCGATCTCGAAGTAGGGCGAGGAGGAGGGAGACGGTTGGAAGACCTGTCCCTGGAAGGGAGCGACCGGGGGAAGGCTGTCGAATGGGGTGAACTTGAACGGCTCTGAAAGAGAGAGGGTTAGTGTGGAGAGAGAGGGAGAGATAGAAAGAGTACGTACCGTAGTTGTTGGTCTGTGTGGGCACGGGCTGTGCGGGATGGGTGTGGGTGGGATGAGCGGGGAAGGCCATCGGAACAGGCAGCTCGTAGTAGGTGGACTGGACGGGAGCAGCCGGCACAGGTAGATCGTACGACTGCTCGAGGGGCGGGAGGGACGTCAGCGGCTCGAGACTGAAACGGGGATGGTGAGCGTGGGAAAGAGAGCGAGAGTAGACAGTACCTGTATTCCTTGTTCTCCTGCTTGGGCTTGAGAAACGCCTGGGCGGAGGTGTCGATGCAAGAGTAGTCGAGAGCCGGCTCCGACATGTACTCCTGGTACTCTGCAACGGGATACGGTATAGAGAGGGGTACGGTAGTTGAAAGTGTACTGTACTCACCATTGACGTCGACGTCAAAAGGATACGGTACATTGAAATTAGAGGTACGGTAGATAATCTCACCATTGACGTCGATGTCGAAGTTGAAGCAGGGCTGATCGCGGAGGAGGGCGGAGAGGGAAGGAGTCTGCATAGGCTGCGAGTAGGAGGACATTCTCGTGTGGAGAGTGAGTGAGGCACGGACCCCTGCTCCTCCCTTATGTACCCACCGGACCATGCCCCCAGGCAACACGGCGGTGTCTTTACGAGCCTTTGATCGAGCCGAGTTGACTCGTTTCCGGTGGAGTGAGAATGAGGCCGCAGCAGACTCACTGTGCAATGCCTCGGGTGTTGCAGCCAGAGCGCTTGATAGAGACTTGTGAGATACCGACTGCTGAGTCGCGAAGTCCAATTAGTAATGAGTAGTCAATTCACCTTTGTGTGATTGATTGTATTGACTTGTATTGAATCGATGACACTTTGATGATAATAAAAAAAGTTTCATCATTAAAGTTGGAAATAATGAGTTCGTTCAGTTATTTTTCAATATCTACAAAATTGTCTTGTGATCCTAATCTTGACACTGAGCATATGACCGCTGACAGGATCAATTAGGTAAGATGCAAAATGTTAGCTCGCTTGCAATCACAACTTGTCTCGGACAGCTTCGGTTTCTCGCTACCACTTGGAGGAAAGACTTCTAACGAAAAAAAGGTGGGAGAAAGGAAAACATTTCGTCCAAACTTTCATTCTGCACACATGTGTCCATAGGAAAAGCTCCACGTAGCATCGGTGGTTCAGTGGTAGAATGCTCGCCTGCCACGCGGGCGGCCCGGGTTCGATTCCCGGCCGATGCAATCTTTTTGCATTTTTTTTTAGCTTCAGTAGTTTTCATTGTTGTTTTTTTTTTAATTGTAAATATGCACTCACGGGTCTGACCGGTAGTTTGTTGGATTCGGTATGTTTGTGATTATGTCATTTCTGATTCTGAATAACCTCCTTCGAAGCTCAGCCAATGTAGAATATGAAAACTATTCCTCACGATCAGTCTCAACAAGACAGTGGCATCCAGCAGTAAAGTTCATTTATTATTAATCACATAGTCATGTAAACAATCTCAATCAGTCAATATTCGATATAGCTATAATACATATATATATGGATGTTGGGTCGCACGGGGTGAGACTCGCTTGAAGCGTAAAGAAGAGAGAGACAGAGGGAGAAGATCAGTGCACACATTCGAACCAGGAGTGGAGCTGACGGCGAGAGAAGAGGAGAGGATGAAAGAGAGTGTTGGGAGACGTGCCTTGAGCTTGAGCAGTGAGAATCTCACGAGAAAGAGGGGAGATAAGACGTGATGAATGATAAATAAAAGAGGACTCGTGTCGTGAATGGGATGCGGGCGCCGCCGGTGGGAGTCCGGTCGGACCCGGCGGGGCCGACTCGGTGCTAGTCGAATGGCTGGGCGAGTTGTTCGAAGACGGGTAGGAGGGAGGAGAAGGCCGGACGCTGTATGTGGTGGCGATTGAACGCCGATCGAAGGACCAGACGGAGCTCCGGAGGACAGGCGGGCAGGAGGGAAAAGTCAAGAAGGTACTGGAAGGAGAGGGTGAGGGAGAGAGAGAGAGATAGAGAGAGAGAAAGAGAGAGGTACTCACCTGGTCGTTGAATCCTTTCAGCACGCGATGCGCGTTCTCGATCAGCTGATCGTTGGTCCACCTGAAACAAACGATGTACAGGTCGATCATCTTATGAGTGATTTCGTTTTGTACGCGCCATGATCAAGTTTGCGATTCCGATAAAAAAACACTTCGCTTGATTTGCGTTTCGAACTTGTACAATGGGGAAAACTACGTCGGATCTCGACAAGAAGAAAGCACCGACAGATACTTCACGCAGACTGAACCCTTTGTGTTTCATCTCCGTTGTTGTATTCTTGATATCGGCAATAAATCAATCAATGGCGGAAAGCGGACATACGTACCCGTCGAAGGGCTGTCGTCGGAATCCGTCGAGCACCTCCCAGCAACACACAGCGAACGACCACGTGTCAGAGCGAGACGACCACACGTTCTGACAGAGGGGGTGAGAGAGGGAGGGGGGAGGGAGGGAGAGAGAGGGAGCGAGAGGGAGAGAGGAAAGAGGGGAGAGAGAGGGAGAGAGAGGGAGAGAGAAGAGAGGGGGGAGAGAGGGAGGGAGCGAGAGGGAGAGAGAAAAGAGGGGGGAGAGAGGGAGGGGGAGAGAGATGCTCACATCTAGAATGCTCTCCGGCGCCGAGTAGCGCAGCTGTGCGTGGTGCGACTGCCCGCGCGGCGCAGAGATCTGCAAGGTCAAGATAGCTGGATGTATGATAGAAATAGATGCGGATAGCAGAAAGAAAGTGCACATGGAAGGAACAGCGAGACGCAGCCTCATCTTCAATGTTAGATGTAGCTGCTGCATGAATAGCAGTTACCACTATGCGCACTTCCTTTCCACTATCATAGACGTGTCTCTTATGTGTCTCCTCTCATTTTCCCACCTTTCCGCGTCCGTGTGCGTCGACGAGTATGTTGCCCGGTGTGAGGTGGCCGTGCACTATGCCCAGTGACTCCAGATGGGCCAGGCCCGCACACCCGTCCGCCAGAAGGGGAAGGCAAGAGGAGGGACTGCAAGGGAAGGGGTTGGTACTAATGTGGAGTGAGTGATTGTATATCATCTCTGTTATGAAAGGGAGAGAGAACTTGACTGACCTGCACCTTCCCTGGAGCATCTCTGCCCTGACATCCCCTCGCATCCTCTCCGTGATGAGTGCGGGCTGCTCTGTCCTTCCCAGGAGGGAGACGACTCGAGGGTGCCTCGCCCTGTGCAGACACGACAGCTCGTTGAGCAGAGTGCGCCTGCAAGCAAGATTCGATAGATGATTCAGTTTCTGAACACGTCATTCTGAATGTTGCGGACAGTCCTTTCAACGCGAACCCGAATTGACTTTTGTTTTGAGCTCTTAATAAACAAATAAACTCTTCTTATGTTCATATCTGGCATGTTCGTACCATTTTGGGTCATCGAACACTCCCGACTTGACTTCAGAATCGCTCTCGAAAACCCATATGCGTACCTTGCGTGCTCGCTGCCCGCCTCCTTGACTGTTTTCAATGCGGCCAGTCGGCCGTCGGGCAGCCGACACTCACGCGCCACTGTGAACTTCCCCTCCCCTGCAACACGAGATGTGAGTGGCCACCATTGTGTGCACTCACCGAGCAGCGGTCCCATGTGCAACACCGCTAGCGACACCTTCGGAATACGATCGAACCTGGAAACGGGAAATTACATGGATAGAGAGAGAGAGAGAGAGAGAGAGAGAGAGAGAGGGAGAGAGAGAAAGGGAAGGAGCGAGAGAGAGAGAGAGAGAGAGACTGACGCCAAGGTGGTGAACATGTCGCTGGTAGCGTAGTGCAGCTCGTCCTCCTTCTTCCTTCTACCCAGCGTGGATGGAGGGGGAGGGTAGACCGGCTGCGCGTAGATCAGCTCATCTGCAAGATTACTGTACTTTAGCTTTGATACCGGTACTCACCGGACTCGTCCGGCGGCGGCGGGAAGTTGAAGTCGCTCCAGGACGGAGGAGAGTGCTTGGACTTGGACGAGGAAAGGCTGAAAGGTAATGCCATCTTCTCTCTCTCTCTCTCTCTCTCTCTCTTTCTCTCTCTCTTTCTCTCTCTCTCCTCCTCCTCACGTAGTGCTGTCTGTCTTGTCGCTGCCCAGTCTGTAGATGTGTCTGTCCTCTGCTATGTAGGTGTGATAGGCGGGCGAGTGCTGCGACCCCGCATGTACTATCAGCTGACGGTGCGATGGATTCGGGCGGATCTGAACGACAGTTTACGCTTCTGTAGATATCCATGATGCTTTATTCTGTTCTTGTTAGTGCAGATAAACAAACATTATGTCTCCTCCATACCTTCTCGCTCTTCTTGCCCCGGCGCATGCAGTGCGCGACGCAGAGCAGCAGAGTGAGCACGGTGAGGGATAGTGTGAGAACGAGGAGTGCGAGTGTACTGTAGCCGTACTCCTCCGCAGCTGGCTCCGAGGCCACCGTTGTCGTCTCCGCCGCCTCGATCGGCACTGAAAGAGGCGACGTCAGCGAGATTCACGAGTGACGTGTTAGAATCACACTCGGAGACTATCGATTAATCTAATAGTAAGAGGAGCGAAACTATGACAGTAGGCCTACGATAGGAGTACAGGAAAGCGGGGCATGCACACACTCTTCCAGGACACCACGGCTTGCTCTCTACCAACCGTCGACCAAAAAGGGTACGGTATCGTCTACCGTATCCTCATCCGAGGACACTATAGCCGGCAGCCAGTGATCGAGCTCACTCGACGCGAGCTCGTCGTCGCCTACAGGGTTACGGTAGGAGGGATTAGAGGTACTGTAATCAATATTCTCAGGACTTACCGGATACGAAGTCGACTTCGGTGAGGAACATCCATTCCGAGGAGAAACGTAGGGTGACTCGGAGCTAGAGAGGGGGATGATTAGAGTGAGAGAGAGAGAGAGAGAGAGATGCGCACCTTCTTGGCGAGTCTAGAGTGCAGAGGCACCCTCAGCCGATAGTTTCCCGTTCCCTGTCCCCCTCTCCTATCCAGAGAAGAGATTTGGGAGGACAGCGGGAAGTGGGAACCTAAAAAAGGTAAACATATAACACGGAATAACAAGTAAGTCACCATGAATTATAATCACTCAACCGTGAGAGCGTTTACGGATCACCTAACAACTAATACGGAATGCGAAGCAGAAACAGCAACGCACCGTCTGCGCTGAACATGACTTCTATGCCGTCTATGCGCGGTCCGTATGCGTGCAGAGTCATCTCCTTCAGCTGACGCGCCGCAGCGAACTCGAACAGGAGCACCACCGCGCCTCCTGGAAACGTTTCTTCTCTTCATTCTCCATTACTCATTACACTATTTCAAATACACAATGATGTGAAAAGAAACATTTTCTCCTGTCTATAGTCTATTCTGACTAACAATTTTTCCATTAAAAGAAGAACGCTGTCCACTCACCAGTGGGCTTGTTGTTCCATCCGATCCAACTCGAATTCGGGTTGTTTCCACCGAACGGGTCCGAATCGGCTATGAAACCGTCGGACAACAGGCCCAGGCCCCTGAAGTTTAGACGGTTTATGATCACATGAAACCTGACTGACTTCCTGGCTCCCTCCTCTGTCACTTCCTCTGTCTGCTCGAATCGGGAGTCCCGGAAGTCTGCATCGGAGAGACGACTGCCCTCGGGTTGGGTGGAGTAGTAGATGAGACCGTCTGGATTCGGAGGGTGAGAGAGAGGGAGAGAGAGAGAGAGAGAGAAAGAGAGAGAGAGAGAGAGAGGTGTTACCTGTCTGCTTGCACCCGATCAGCTCGATGCGCATACACACGGTGCGGGTTTGTCGGGAAAACGGCACGATGCGAATCTGAAAGTGGAAGGTGAAATAAAGTAACAGTTGAATGCGTTCACCTTGTCGGCGTGGATTGGCGGATCGAGCACCCTCGAGACAACGGAAGACGTATCCGAGTTACCGGACATCAACTGAAAATGTAAGGTTTGATTTCAGATCTCGTTTATTGTTGGTACATACATGTGTTACAGAATAGCATTGAATGTCTCACCTGATGTCCGGTCCTGTTCCTGTAGCGCACCCATCCGCTGTCGGCCCGCAAGTAGTCTATCATGTACCCGCTGGCGAACTCCCTCCCCGTCCCATTCCCCCATCGACCCTGCGTCTCCACCGCAGTAATCACGTGCAGCGACAACAGGTTCACCTGACATATCGATTTATCGATTTATTTATCGATCGACTCACCTGGATGAACTCGTAGCTGTCGGCGTGTATGAGGGGCTTCGGACACCACCCGCCAGATGCGAGCTCGGTGCGCAAGCTGGAAAAAGTGGATGGTGTGTTTTGTGTTTTGTGTTGTAGCACCTTTTACTATTGCTCTTATCTCTGTATCGACGGACAACGGTTTGTTGTTGTTTATTTCACAGGTGTGAGAAAAGTGGATGGTGGATAATTGGTTGTTGTGGGATCCCCTTCTCCCTTCTTCTCTCCTCTCGTCTAGGGGACGACGAGAATAATTCATCTGGGCACCTTTGAAAGAGGCACAAGCTAATCACCCGACAATTACGCCCGTTCTGTCGCTGCCCCCGTTCCTCGTACCCTCGCAACAAGTCTCCCCCCTCCCCCCTCTCTCTCTCTCTCTCTCTCTCTCTCTCTCTCTCTCGGACAGAGGTAGTGGTCCCCAGGAAGTCCCCGGGGGCATAATCGCACGTATATGCAACCAGATGATTAGAGTGAGATAATGGTGCGAGTGTAGGATTTCTATTGGGGGCGATTATGATGGAACACACCTGTTGGGGATTATTATATATTACGATCTACTGATAATAATGATAAAAACGCAACCGACAGTGTGTTGAGTGAGTACATGCTGCACCAGTGCTAATGGCGCGGTCAGTCCCCCTTGCATACTATAGTCGACTTGGATCCCACATGCCACTCTGCCAACGGCGAAATATATGATTCGCAAGCGATGGGCGGGGCTTACAACCCCTCTCACTCTCTTGCGGATTTTGTTTACAATTTTCTTGACATTTTGCAGTGAGCAAAATCTCTTCCCACCACGGGACTCGAACCCGCGGGGGGCACGAACGCGCGCAGTATTTAGAGACAACTGCGCTGCCACTGCACTATGCAGCTAGTTGCTCTCCATGCGAATGCAGCAAATATCTATCTCGAAGACGCGCAAACATGAACTCGGCGCTCAGCGAGATCTTGGTGATACAGTGATTTGACCGTAAACCGTATTTTGAAAAACATTCGAGCACCCCCCCCCCCCCCTCTTACAGTCAGAAACATAAAACCAAGAACACAGAATGCATTGACGACTTTCAGTGATGGTATTACGCAACCAACTATGGCAAAACACACGCGTTTATTACAGTACGGAACAAAAATGAATGTTCAATATTATATTATTGACAAAACGCGCGGTGAGTTGTGGTCGGAGTCGCGCCGGAGTCGCTGCAGCTGGCAGTCGGAAGGGCGAGTCATTCCTCCCACAGCACCTGTAACGAATAAGTTTCAAACCAGACCGCTATCGTAACAACATTCATGTGAAGTACAATACAAATGATATTGGTGAACAATCGACCAATTTGTCAGCACCATTAAATCACATAGTCATAGAATACATACCTTAGTGATAAGGCGTGTGAGAAGAGAAAGTCGCAGGCGGCGAACCATCGGCTGCGTGGAGTTCGGCTTCGGCAGGGAAGATTCCTGCAACCAACATGCACGAACGAAACACATACAAATATCTTACGCAGTCGTGAATACAATCAACAATATCCTTACCCTCTCATGAGGCAGTATCCGATAGTGATGGATCACGATCGGTGACCGCGCTCGAGTTGTTGAGCAGCACCCGCATCGCAGCGTACGCACGCATCAGTCAACGCGCACTCTGAACGAATAACGTTGCGGAGTAGTTTAATACCACGCATTTACAATATTATTCACATTATAAAAACAAAAGATAACAACAAGACAAAATGGGAACACACCTGAACAAGCTGCCGTGCAATGTGAACGAGGCGCCGTCGTTCAGCTCGTGAAACTTCGACCGGCCGGGCAGCGTCATTGTGAACAAATAATTTCTTTGCATATCTAATAGCAAACATTATAAAAAAAATAAAAGAACTAAATCCGAAGCGCGACAGTGATTTCGAAAAGTGTTTTTAGAGCTTGTTTGCGAAAACTTCAATGCAATTAACATGAACATCGTAGAGAGGTCTAATATTTCATATGTGATAAACAATAGAAACAAATATATTACATATAAACAAACAAACATCACAGAGAACAACAAAACAGCTGATCAGCTGTTTTCTGGCCGGCTGACCCAGCCTTTTCGCGGTCGAACCATTTTGATTCAAAATTGTTATAGGCTTGTCGGTGGTGCTGCACAACAATACACCATGAGTGGCATGTGGGATCTTTTTTTACTATAATATTTACTATGGTGTCTGTCTGTCCTTCTTTCCGGAAGGTTATCTTTCTTCAAAATCAGTATTATCACTTCACTTCTTCTAAAAAGTTTCTTCAAAACCCCAGTACGCAAAATTCCAAATATCTCGTCAATAGCGATCTTCTAATCATAGTTATCACCTAATCTCTTAACTATGGAGAAAAATTTCAAATTACTTCAATTAGAACCAAATTTGGAGAGTAGGTGAATCGACCTAGAAAAAGTCGATAGCCGCGAAACCAGCTGCCTGTGACCTCATCTTCATGCCCAAATAAGCGAATGTACCCAAAATGCACCCAAAATTCATGATCTTAGATTTCTCTGAAAATTGAACAGAAGAAAGATTACGTATAATAGATTATAGAAACTGGTTTCCTTTTTTGAAAAGTCACCAAATATGGCGAAGATGATCGACTTTTCGTACAGACGAGATAGAGGGTCCAATTTGTAAACTTAAGCTTTTATGGGCAAAAAAGCCCTTCTGTCAAAGTTTCAGATCGATCGGACTTTGTCTTCATACAGTATTAGACATTTTCTGAGCGCGCGTTACTTGCTGGGGTCGCGCCCACCGGATTGCTCGCTACCAGCCGCCAGGTCAACAGATCGATAACGAATAGTTGGCATCCGCAATCACTGACCCATATCCACTCAGTTGTGTCTTTTTTTGATAGGAATATGTCTAAATATAACAAGAATGAATTGAGTCCGTGGAAAAAGACAAAATTTCTATCTTCAACGAATAACTTTGACAAAACGAAACGTTGAAAGTTGAAAGTTAAGTAAAATGTTTCGAGACGTTGATAGATAGTGCTTTCTAACGATCAAATCAACCTCAAACTGTTTCAAACTCCTTCACACGTGCGCACAACGTGTTAGGGCGCGCCAGCCGGCTTCTTTTCTCGAAGTCATTGTAGACGTAATATAGAACTGTGTACTGTATTTTTTTCAGTTGAAAGTAAGTTTTGAGTTTATTACCTGTAATCTTCTACATATTCAGCCTAAAATTCCGCTTTTCGTTGCAGTACAGTGTCGAGTGAAAGTGAGGTGAGGTGAAAATCGAGTTCACCTTACATGTCATTTGGCAAGCACAGGCGATCAAATCATCTTTTCAGAACCTGAGAGAGTAGACTGTAGGGAAAAAGGACAGTAGATAAGAGATTAGTACTTTCTGTTTATAAAAGTTTTTACATAATTGTCTCTCGAAAGTCGCATTGACTCTGCAGACGTGAGAGTAGAAGAGTAGACAGAAAGTGCCATAGTACTGTCTCTAGAAAATTGTTGTCACCGATGCAGATTATTATTATTTCTTTCTCTCTCGCATCGCGCGGTCGGGTCGAAATGATCTTCCCCCAGTACCCTTGAGCAAGGCGGGGAAAAGCTCATTGAGAACGCAGTCAACCCAGCCCGTGGAGTTACTATTCGTGGATTATAATGGAAGGAAAAGAAGACCCGGAGCTCCACCATCGTCTATAATGGTATCTAATTCTAATGGATTTTGGAAAGGAAATCGAATGATTATCGCCTGATTATCGATCTAATATCGACTTTCGATCTTCTGACCCTACCATCCCCGTTGCTAAACTGTGTTTCTCCCAGCGCTTAGCCCTTGTGGTGTACCGTATGCACTTTGTTGTATAGTCAGGATATAGCGATTCTGGATAAATGATTGATTGATTGATTGATTGATTGATGCAGAGACGTGAGAATAGACAAGAGAAAGACACACAGAGAGAGAGAGAGAGAGAGAGAGAGAGGGAGAGGGAGAGAAAGGAGGGAGGAGAAGAAGGGAAGAGAGAGAGAGTAGGCATAACTGTCTCTCGAAAGTCGCAGTGACTGCTTCAGACGTGAGAGTAGAAGAGTAGACAGAAGGTGTCATAGTACTGTCTCTAGAAAATTGTTGTCACCGATGCAGAGACGTGAGAATAGACAAGAGAAAGACACACACAGAGAGAGAGAGAGAGAGAGAGAGAGAGAGAGAGAGGGGGGGGGAGGGAGAGGGAGAGAAAGGAGGGAGGAGAAGAAGGGAAGAGAGAGAGTAGGCATAACTGTCTCTCGAAAGTCGCAGTGACTGCTTCAGACGTGAGAGTAGAAGAGTAGACAGAAGGTGTCATAGTACTGTCTCTAGAAAATTGTTGTCACCGATGCAGAGACGTGAGAATAGACAAGAGAAAGACACACAGAGAGAGAGAGAGAGAGAGAGAGAGAGAGAGAGAGAGAGAGGGGAGGGGAGGGAGAGGGAGAGAAAGGATGGAGGAGAAGAAGGGAAGAGAGAGAGTAGGCATAACTGTCTCTCGAAAGTCGCAGTGACTGCTTCAGACGTGAGAGTAGAAGAGTAGACAGAAGGTGCCATAGTACTGTCTCTAGAAAATATGTTGTCACGGATGCGGATACGTGAAAGTATACATAAGAAAGAATAGGAGAAAGAGAGAGAGAGAGAGAGAGAGAGAGAGGAGGGAGGAGAAGGAGGGAAGAGAGGGAGTAGGCATAACTGTCTCTCGAAAGTCGCAGTGACTGCTGCAGACGTGAGAATAGAAGAGTAGACAGAAGGTGTCATAGTACTGTCTCTAGAAAAATGTTGTCACGGATGCGGATACGTGAAAGTATACATAAGAAAGAATAGGAGAAAGAGAGAGAGAGAGAGAGAGAGAGAGAGAGAGAGAGAGAGGAGGGAGGAGAAGGAGGGAAGAGAGGGAGTAGGCATAACTGTCTCTCGAAAGTCGCAGTGACTGCTGCAGACGTGAGAATAGAAGAGTAGACAGAAGGTGTCATAGTACTGTCTCTAGAAAATTGTTGTCACCGATGCAGAGACGTGAGAATAGACAAGAGAAAGACAGAGAGAGAGAGAGAGAGGGGGGGGGAGGGAGAGGGAGAGAAAGGAGGGAGGAGAAGAAGGGAAGAGAGAGAGTAGGCATAACTGTCTCTCGAAAGTCGCAGTGACTGCTGCAGACGTGAGAGTAGAAGAGTAGACAGAAGGTGCCATAGTACTGTCTCTAGAAAATTGTTGTCACCGCTGCGAAGACGTGAGAATAGACAAGAGAGAGAAAGATGGGGAGAGAGAGAGAAGGTAGGAGAGAGAAAAGAGAAGAGAGAAGGAAGAGGAAGAGTAGACATAACTGTCTCTCGAAAGTCGCAGTGATAGTGATTACTGCAGATGTGAGAGTGAGAGTGAAAGAGGTGACGAAAGGTGGAAGTAGACAGAAGAAAACATAGTAATGTCTTTAGAAAGTTTTTGTCACATTGAAAAAAAATGCAGTAGACAAACAAGAGCATATGAATTAGTATTGTCTCTAGAAAGTTGACAGTAGAGTAGACAGAAAGATAGGATGGAAAGTAGACAGAACAGTGTAGAGGAGAAAGAGATGGGGCGGTGTACATCTGTGAAACATAAAATAGGTGAAAAAGAAATAGGAGAGATAGTTAGAAAAGACAAAAAATTAAGCTACATATACAAAATACAAAAAAACTTGAACACTTCAACTACAACCCTTGCGTGTAAAGTTCTATGTTCGCAGTAAGTTGCGCGCGGTGGGTTAGATCAGAGGAGACAGACGGTTATGGCTCTGACGCAGAGTATATGTTACTTCGCAAGAGTCATTGGAGAGCAATCAACTATCAAACATGCACGAACTATTCTTCTATTTTCTATTTCGTATACCTAGTGCGTAGGCGCGCGACAGCGCGCCGGAGCGCTAGTCTCCTCGAAAACATATTCAAAGTGATTCGAAGTAATTCGAAGTGTTGCAAAGCAATCGCAAGTAATTAGATGTCGTGTGCAGTCGTTTGAAACTAATTCCAAATCGCAAATAGGAAGGCATATCGAAAGTGAAAAACGCGCCAACCTCAGAGACCGACCGCGGCAGCCGCGGCGGAGGTAACCCCTTCCGCGGCAGTCGCGGCGGAACTAAAACGTGCCGCGGCAGCCGCGGCGGAGGTTTAGATTTTGACAGTTCCGCGCCAAGTTCCGCAGTGAGTAAGGTCGCGGAGGTTGCGTTGTACCCTCCGCGCGCTCATTGCCGCGGAGGATCCCGCGGAATGTCCGTAAACCCGGCTCAAGTAGCGCGCGGCCACCAATCAAGTCAGAAAGCGCGACGTTCAAAACAGATCCGATAAGATATGATCTCAGAGCGCCTATTTGTTAGAGACGTCATAGTCGAATACTATGGATGACGTGCTCACTTTTGGAAGACCGTAGGCTAGAAGTACGCTCAATTTTTTCAAGTCTCACTCTTATGATTATGTAGCATTCGCTAGGATTTTTTTTACCTCCGCGGGTCCGATCCGCGGAGGTACCCGCGGAAGCAAAATCAGCCGCGGCAGTCGCGGCGGAAGGTACGGCGGCAGCCGCGGCGGAGTCCGCCGCGGCTGCCGCGGAATGTTCCGCCGCGACTGCCGCGGACCGTTTTACCTCCGCCGCGGCTGCCGCGGGGTTTATCTCTGTCACTCACCGTGCATTTTGCGGTCCGACGGAGATGTGGTCGAATGAGCTGCTGGCTAGGAGCTGCTCGTCCCTGATCAGCCCCGACTCCAATCCCACAGCGTTCGACGGACAACGCTCTGCAAAAAGCGTACGTTTGAACGACCACATCGCAGTTTCTGTTTGACCCCATATGACGCCCTATTACGTTTACGAACTCTTTACTGCCCCCCTAGATAGGCAAGTGTGGAATATGCGTGTGCTGACCTCTGTGATATGATACGGTTCGGGGGATGGAGTGATTGATGTGAGATGCGGAGCGGAGATTGGATGGCAGGATGCTCTGTGCACCTCTCACATTCACACACTCTCTAGCATGTCTCTGACCGGCATGGAAACGAAAGGGCACGGGCGGCAGATACAGATAGATACAGGCTGACTAATCGCCGCGTTGTAATGCATGCGAACTCCTTTGTCCTCTGTGGGAGCCTTGTGGAGGCTTCCTCCTCTTTTTGGAGTGTAAGAGTTTGGTGTGTGAGTGTGAGTGTGAACATTGAACAGTGTGAGCGTTTCCTGAACTCCTTCAAATGTCTCGAGGGGCGCGTTCGAGTGAGAGAGAGAGAGAGAGAGAAAGAGAAAGAGCAAGTGCGAACCGCTTGACCCTTCCTTGCAACTCTCCGCAATGGATTCCCCCGGCCTGTCTTTTTTCGAAGCGCGCGAGTGTCTCGGGGGGATGTGTCTGCATTGATATGCATCTCTGGAGTGAGTCCCACCAATTTGCCACTGCCCTTCTCTCTCTCTCTCTCTCTCTCTCTCTCTCTCTCTCCTTCGGTTTTACAGAGTGTGTCTAATGCATGCGGGGCACGCAATGAGTGGAGGAGTTGTTTGTGTGAGGATAGAAAGAGAGAGAGAGAGAGAGAGAGAGAGAGAGAGAGAGAGAGAGAGTAGGATGTGATTCGTCTTTTGTCCATGTTACTACATGCGCCTCTGACAACTCGCGTGGCACCCGAGCAATATATGATGGATGCCTTCGTGTCTGCGCAACATGTACGTCTCTCTCTCTCTCTCTCCTTCTCTCTCTCCCTCCATCTCTCTCTCTCTCTCTCTCTCTCTCTCTCTCTCTCTCTGTCGGAGGTCGGCAGCACAAAGGTATGACTTGACTGAGTCAGCTGTGGGAACGGGGGGGCATGTAATGATGATGACAATCCATTTGGGGTGAGGATGGATTGTTGTGATGTGTCCGTTTAGGGCGAACAATGCGCGCCGACTGTTGCGGGATGCCTCGCCTCTGCGCCCTCTCTGATCCCCACACACTCTCGCCCTCTCTAGCCCGACTCGCTTTGATGCGCGCGCAAATTATGCTAATTTAGTGCGCGGCGGTCGGGCGATAAACATCGGCGGAGGTTGAGAGAAAAGGAATCGCTGCCCCTCTAACGAGGAGATAAAACATGGAGGCAGACATGCGACATTTGTCAAGAGAGCGGGGAGAGAGAAAGGGAAGAGGGGATCCAGCAGGTCACTCCAGAAACATCTTTGTCCCCCCTCTCTAATTGTATCCAACTGCGCTTGGCTGCTAGTCGCTCGGCTGAGAGAGTTATGAGCTCGCGCGAAAAACAAGCAATATTACGACAGCGAGAGAGAGAGAGAGAGAGAGAGAGAGATAGAGAGAGAGAGACGGGCGCGTGAGACTGAAGTTGCTCATAAAGACGGCGTATTAAACCGCGGATGGCCACTTGTTGTAAACGCTGCCAGTATTGCTTTGAATTGACTATAAAGTTTGGTCGCTCGCTGACCAGAAGTTGTAGGGATGAGGGAGGGAATGACGCAAGGATCTGGATTGACAGAGATTGCGCAAGACAAAAAGACTGTCCATTCGTACTGGTGTAACAGTGGCTCTCGCGCGTTGGTTTTTTGCGAGCCCCCTCCATTCTTCCTCTCCCTCTCTTTCTTTCTCTCTCGGTGGTCTCTGTTACCCCCTTCGTTAGCCCGGAAACACTGCAATTTCCGTTCGGGTTGCGACATGTATGACACTTGCCATCTCAAGAGCCGAGCAAAGGAGAAAAGCAGATTACCCTAATCAATATGAGAGAGGACACCAGCAAGAGAATGGACATGAATAATAACGGAGGCGCTCTGTAGTACACATGTAATGGATGGAAACAATAGCTCACCGAGTCGGAGGGACGCTGTAAAGTGGAGAAAAATGAGAAGTAGTAGAATAGACATGCCGCCAACGCTCATGACATGGTTCGAAGCACACTCGACTGAAATTCGCGGATATATAGGGATAGGCAGGGTTGCTCCGGAAGGCGGCGCGACTGATAAAATAAAGCGCGTTTTCGGAGGTAGACTCTCGAATATGACATATGCGATGAGAGAGAGAGAGAGAGAGAGAGAGAGAGAGAGAGAGAGAGAGAGAGAGAGTAGAACGAAGGCAATAAGGTTTCGAGAGTGAGAGATGAACGAACGAGTTTGCCACCCCCAGCCACATTACATATTGTTTCAGGGTAGTACTTATTACCGATTGGAACTGTATGTGTGGGTGGGTGGGAAACCGGTGGGTGGGGTGTGAACTCGAAAAGCGAACTGATTCAAAAAGAGGTGGGAGTACAGGGGCGAAGAAAGTGAGTAATTGAACATACAAGGGATCTGATGAATTGGAAACATATGCACCGACACAGAGCGACTGATTGATAGGGAGAGAGGGAGAGAGAGAGAGAGAGAGAGAGAGAGAGAGAGAGAGAGAGAGAGAGAGAGATGCGACGGCACAGGTATGGAATGTGAACGGAGAGAGTGAGAAGGGCGAACGGGATGAATGCCGATTCACTTTCCACTAATCGGCTCGACTCTCTTCTCTCGGTGCAGGGATTGTGCGGTGAGAGAGAGAGAGAGAGAGAGAGAGAGAGAGAGGGAGGGAGAGAGAGAGAGAGATTGCGGAGGGCAGGTCTGATGTGTTTCCAATCAGCGGACCACCAGGGCAATGGTCCCCTCGCTGGTTATGCAATTGCAATTCGGCCACACTGGACCTCGCGGTCAGTGTTGCAGAGGCGTGAACGCAATGAATGAATGAATGAATGAATGAGAGAGACACACTCTCCCAAACCCCAATGTGTGCTGCAATTTAAACGGATTATCACAAGAGAGACGAGCTAGCTAGACCGATTCACTGTAGAAATATGCCATGCTGAGAGAGAGAGAGAGAGAGAGAGAGAGGGAGAGAGAGAGAGAGGGAGAGAGAGAGAGAGAGCAGTCGTGGGAACGGTAGTGCAATAGTGCCTCCCTGAATGCTGTGTGAATAGCCGATTGTTCTCCCCCGATGAATACAAACTTTTGAGTATCTGCCGTGGGAAAAGGGACATATATTTTTGAAGACGACGCAGAGAGAGAGAGAGAGAGAGAGAGAGAGAGAGAGAGAGGGAGAGAGAGAACTGAGAATAGCCTGGAATGGCATTCGCGTGGTCGTGATATTTTGGCACGCATGATGGCTGGTCACAACATTACATTGCAGAGAAGGGGCGGGGTCAGCGGGAGAGAGAGAGAGAGAGAGAGAGAGAGAGAGAGAGAGAGAAGGGGCGCGGGAAGAGGGAAGAACATAAAATGGAGCAGCGTGCTGTTTTCGAATCGAGAATCATTGGGACAAGGTTGAGGGAAAGAGAAGGGGGCTGATGGATAATTAGAGGAGGCATCTCGTAGACAGTGCAAGAAACGAGGAAGGGAGAGTGAGAGAAATGAGGAAAACAACGCTGCACTGTTCGGATTAGACAATTGTCTCGTCTCTAGAATCTAGAACTAGAAAACGTGCGGAAGAGTAGAACGCAAGGAAGGTATGGGTGTTCCCGACTAATTTCAGAAACTTAAAGTGCTGCGGCAGTGTCCTATTGGTACAGAAGTGCTGCGGCAGTGTCCTATTGGTACAGGTGGCATGCGTATATGTCGGTACGGTATTGTTGTGATATGAGTGCTTTGCGCGCCGCCGCCACCTTTGGCTACAATAGACAGTCGGCTGCTCTAAAGGCCACCCAAACATGGCAAACACACTGTTCACACAAACACATATGTAGCCCGCGGGATGAAGCTAGTTAGACATGAGAGAAGGGAGGCGTCTCGTTTTATAGGTGTTAGCCGCCTGAAATTACGAGGGGAGAGGGAAGGGAACGCGGGACATGTGGGATTGCGGGAATTATAAAGCTATGAGAGGACACAAGGGAAAGGAATGGGCGCAGGCGAAGATAAACGATAAACGGCCATATGCCGGCAGACGCAGACGATACTGCAGTCGAGGACGCATAGCCGGCAACAGATAGTTAGGATCTGCCGCGCGCATCACTTTGATTTGTAGGCGCGCGCGGCGGAGACAGAGAGAGAGAGAGAGAGAGAGAGAGAGAGAGAGAGAGAGACTGGATACTGTCCGGAAGATGGGGTGTAGAGTTTCAGTGTTTGACGAGAACTGGTAACTTTAGTGATTGGGTAGTTAGGATGGAGCGGGGGGCAGCGAGAGAGCGTTTGTATAGTGTTATGCTGGTGTAATGATAGGCACTTCACATCTCTCTCTCTCTCTCTCTCTCTCTCTCTCTCTCTCTTACGTCTCTCACTGCGCGGTCAAACAGTGGTTCGTATTTCACACGATATAGAGAAGATGAGAGGCGATGAGAAGAGAGAAGCGCGATATATTAGATTATTCACACATTCACACTCTGGAAAATATTAGTAAGAACATACATCAATTAGAAATAGGAATTTTAGAAATAACATACATACAGCAAGAAAAAAGTATAGTATTGTGAAGCTATATAAGAATACGCTATTCCGACATTTGGAACGGATAGGTCGCAGGCACACATCATCCATACCATTATCCATATCCACAGACAATTCAAGCGAATGTGACACGCAACGACGAAGGGACGGGAAAACATATAAAATACGTTGCGCAAGTAAGGTGAGAAGCGAGAGAGTGGCGAGAGAGCGTGGAGAAGGAGGAGAGAGGAGAGTGCGCGGATTATATGGACGCGCGTCTTTTGAGGAAAATGTGTGGAATGGGCGAGCATATCTGAAGAGAAATGAATAGCTGCTAAGAAGAGGGGGGATATGAGAAAGTGCGCGAATAGGAAATGGATCCGCCGGAGGGATTAAGGGGGAAAAGTGGAGAGGATGAGTGAAAGATGAAGAAGGGATGGAGAATGCCACATCCAGTATGTGTAGCTTGCAGAGAAGAGAGAGGAGGGGGAGAGAGATCGCGGATACGTGTTTTTGAGCGCACGAGATGACTGGAGTTGACAGATTCTTGCGTGGATGTAGTAGAGTGATTGAAGATTGGCGGAATCTACTGCGATACTCTGCCACCAGCGAGATAGAACACAAGTGACCGGATGATATGTGTAGTGAGTCTGTGAGGGCAGGTGAGAGCATGCGAGGTCGAGAGGGGTTCGAGAGGAGAGAGAGAGAGAGAGAGAGAGAGAGAGAGAGAGAGAGGCGATAAGCGAATTTGCATACGCACTAATGCGCATTGCGCGCCCGCCGCGAGGCAATACTCTCATCATACTTGGCGAAATTGGAATGGAGGTGCTCTAACTCTAATAGCAGACCTACACACTCTTAGGCAAATGCATGCTACAAGTCTGTTTGGGCAACTCTATCGGCTTATCGCATTATCATCAAAGCTGGTTATGGCAAAATTAGACGAGGTGATAGTGGAGGAGGAGGTGATAGAGGTGATAGAGAGTGATACGACGACACGGCTATCACTGATATGTGGTTGATGAATATACAGCCAGGTGGGAAGCGACATGTTTACAGCGCCGTGAGCTAGCGGCGATTAAGGATTACGGTGGCGATGATATGCAAATGCACATATCACGATAACACTGCTGTGCTATGCTGGAAGTGTATCATGGAGGGAAGAATAGAGTGGGAGCTCTAAGGATGTGGGGATGGGTCGGCGGCGCGGGGTCTTTTCTCAATGTCTTGTTGCGCGACTCTCCCCCTCTCCCACTCTCTTCCATGTGATAGCCCGCGGACACTTTACTAATAGGCGTATTTTGCGCCGCGCGTCCTCTGGGGAGCAAGTAGGACAAGGAGAAGGAGGAGGAGTAGGAGAAGCTGGCAGCAGGTTATGATAGTGACGTTGTAAGTGGTCATGTTCACAAGTGGTTTGGTAGTACTAGCACGAGAGGAGAGGGGGAGAGAGAGATTGTTGACTTGTTGTTGACGTATATTTCGAGTCCAGCACGCGTCTGATTGCGGGTGAGTGGGAGAAAACACAAATGGCGAGTACGCAAGAACTCCTATGCTAGCGGATAAAGAAGAGAGTGATCCAGTGGATGAGTGAGTGTAGGGGTGTGATTGGCAGTGTGGAAGAGGTGTTGTAGAGGAGACAAGAGTGGCCTTGGACAGAAGACAGGAGTGACCGCATGAATAGTAGGTTATGCGACGGCCACAGATGGCTTCGCGTCGTTGGCGGGAAAACGGTTCGGCCCCTGTGTGTCGGATCGAAATTGAATTGATGGTAAATTCGGAACGAAGCAATGACCCGGGAGAGAGAATGGGGGAGAGACAGAGGAATGGTTGTGATTGAGAGTGTATCACGGGAGAACACCTGGACGGTATATAGACGGAAGGCGGTTCGAATCGAATTCCACCCATCAATGATTCATAGCGGCGATGTGCAGATGCCAAGTGCATCATTTGTTTTGATTGCTCTCTCTCCTTTTCTTTCTCTTCGCCTCTCTCTCTCTCTCTCTCTCTCTCTCCAGTCGACTAGGGTAGTCGGGAGTTGGGTGTAATCGTGTAATGAGATGTGTTGTAGTTCCGATTCCTTTCGTGCTCTGTGACAATCAGCTGATTTCTCTCTCGCTTGGCGGCGCGCGAAATTTGAAAATTACCCATGGCTGGAATTGGGAGGAGCAGGGAGGGTGCGCAGGCATGTAATGGCAATTGCTGCGAGAGAGAGAGAGAGAGAGAGAGAGAGAGAGAGAGAGAGAAAGAGAGAGAGAGAGAGAGAGAGAGAGAGAGAGAGAGAGAGAGAGAGAAGCGGGGTCAAAACAATTCAATTAGCAGATGGCAGGGCAGCGAGAGGGAGGAAAGGGTACGACTATTCGAAAGGGGAACTGTGATATCTAGATTCTCTTAGAAATGCTCTTGGAAAATGGAGTTGGTGCAAAACGTAAAGCGTCGCGGTGCAAAAAGTAACGAGGTGAGAGATGAGGGAGGGGCGATGGGGTCTCGGGAGATGTGATGAGAAATCAGTTGCGTTGCGCGGGGGAATGAGGCTAATGAAACGAGAGTGCTCTCACTTATACTCAGGGTGCAGAAAGTAGAGTAGGGCTATGAATAGTATACACGCATCACAGAAATAGACTGCGCGGGGGAGGATGATTCGGGTATAAAACTGAGGTGTACCTGGTGTTGTATCGAGAAAACATGGATGGTTTTTTGCACCATCCAAATTGTTCTTTTTTCCAACCGTTTCATTGCAGTTTTTTTGTTTACATAAATGATTACGAGTAGCTAATACGAATTATTTTTCTCGATTAAATTCCTTGAAATTGATTCCGGTGGGAGTTTGTGTTTTGCATTTAGAGCCCGATATTTGGATTGAGACGTCCTCGCCGTGAATATGCCAATGAGACAAAGTCATCTGCAGTGAATTGTGAATGAGTGGTTCTCATTTTGCAGAGAGCACTAGCTCTATTCCTGTTTTTGTACTATACATCCACCCCCGTCAACACTCCCTCTTTCACAATGAAATATTCGAATATATCTCTCTGGATGTATGCATTATGTGTCCTCGAATTCACCTAGATTTGTTATTTTGTAGAAGTTTCTACGACTGTTTTGAATTGGCAAGCCAAGTATAACTTCCTCGTAACTTGTTTTACAAGTTTCACCAAATTATACATGTAGGTTAGCAGTTAGCACACTGCACATTATATTACATTATATTAGCGACATCATTCAAAACCAAACTCGATATTTTTTTTCGAAGTATGTTGTATGTACTCGATTGGTTTTGGGGTGAGTGCGCGTGGTGCAAGCGAGGATCTCGGCCACTCTTGTCGTTCGGAAGTCTCGCAGTCACTCTCCACTCTCGCCCGAAATGTCTCCGGTCTCCGCGCGCATTCCGGTCGACTGGACGCGTAGACAAGCGCTTGGAAGTGCGTGCACATGCCGACCAGGTGCTGCGACGAGAGTGTATTACTCGAGAACACAGGATCAGGAACGAGAGACGAGAGGGAGAGATACTCGTGAAATGATGAGAATTAGTGTGAGTCTCCGGGAGACTATTTATAATTTATAATAAGAATGCTGTGAATGTGAATGTGAACAGACAGACGCTGTATTTGTACCTTACAATCTCACACCCGTGTTTTGATGACAGCAGCTGTCATGAATTTTCCTCATATAGTTTTCGAGAAGGCGCAGTCATTAATCGCTCATAATTAGCCGAACGCAGTCGGTCGTGTTAGAAGATTGCAACTCATTTTTTTTCGGCTCCCCACAACCCCTGTCGCTCAATTCTATTACCCGTCAGTCCCGCCGTCTCTCTCCGCACTTTCCGGGCTAGGTTCACGAGTGGATCATATGCTTTTCGAGTGGAAGTCAAGATGATGTAGAGACTGATGATCGGAGAGCGACGCCTAGATATAATAGAGATGAGGCGTCTCGGCTCCACTCCTGCTCCCAGAGTGCTCTTTGCGCAGGAGCGGAACGCCGTTCATCTTGTATGTCAGAATGCCAGCAACCCCATCCGTCGGCTGTTGACCAGGCTGCTCTCAGCGGGGTGAACTCACGTCGGCCAATCTATTTGTGGGTCGGGCCTGGCTGGGAATTGTTGCGGGCGGGTGCGTCCGCCCACCTGGAGAGAGTACGTCATGCCAGAGGAGAGGGGGGGGGGGCGCACTGATCCATTCACTCATCTGGGGAGGAGGCTGGGTCTCCGGAGACACGCACATACGTCCATTACCTCCCGCCACATCATCCCATCCACCCTCTCTTTCCGGGTCCGCCTCACCCCACGGTTTCTCGTGTTCTCGTGTATGCTCTTTCCTGATTATACCTCACTCGTGCGGTGCCTGACAATTTTCGTCGCTGCGCATAGCTCTTTCGTACATAGGTATAGATGTCCCCTATTCTGTCAATGCCTGTTTGTTCCATCCGCTAGAGAAGCGGGGGCTACTGTAACCGCCAATTTCGAGGCGGCCGCCCGAGATCCACTGGGGGTATTTATGCGAGAGATAGAGAGGCGGTGAGGAAACCGTGCAAATGTTTTCGCACGCCTGTGCTCCGCTTTGTTCGTGATCGTTTCGCTCATCTCTCCCCTCGCAGGGTATCTCCCAATGGCGCGAGCACTCTTCGCACTAGTCCTCCTCTCCATTCTAGTCGCCGTTCTCTGTCAGGCTTACTATGGTGAGTTCTATATATCTCGAGTTTCGAAGTGCAGAGAAGAAGACTCCAGATAGTAGCAGTGCAGAATTGATATACGGAAATATGTATTGTATTGTTTGGCAGAGCATGATATGCCCTTTTCCTGATACGGAAGTGTAACCATGGAGTGATATTATACAACAACAACAAAGTAGCATAGATGTGTGAGAAATGTGCAATTCTGATGCATTGTATTGTGTTTTAGACGAGCCAGTGGAGGTGTTGGAGAGGAATTCGAGGACGATGAAGCTCAACGCGCTGAACCGACTCCTCAAGAAACCCGTCTACAACTTCGCACATCTCTTCAAGCACAACTTCTGATGAGCGGCATGACATAGAGGGAGGCAGGGCTGTGGTGGTCGAACGATAAACGTTTATTGCGTGTATAGTTGATAAACAATATATGTAACTATCGCCCCATGTGAGGACTGAAATGTTTTGGCGCTTTTGAGTAAGTAACAATCACAGGTTTACGGAGTGAGGGGAATACTGTGACGATGATAAAGATAACCAAAGTGAGTAACAAACAAGATTCAATTATAAAGAGGCCTAAGGCACTGGAGTTCTTGAGGTCGTAGTAGGATGACGAGAGACGAAAAGCGGAAGTGATCCACAATGACTGGCAATTTGGCAGAAGAACCGGAGTTCGTCTTCTATGAAGTCGGTGAGTGAAGATTCGGCGGCAGCGGAGAATGCGTGAAGCGAACGTTGCTGAAAAATACACATAATCACACAGTCCTTGATGCATATAAGTCGAGCTCAATTGTCTTTTTCGCAATAATATGGAAAACTATGAAATAAGTAAATATTGCGACTAAAGTTTGCAAATTCATATCATCATTAAAAAAATGCAAATCACATTTTCAAATAGTAAAAGTTTCTGAAAATCCAAAACGTTCTGTCTTTGCATTGTAAAATAGGCCCATGGACAGCCCATGAACAATTTTGCAGAAGTGCAGCGAGAACTCATCTGCACAATCGGCCCTGGGCCGATTTTGCAGACGAAATTCAGACAGTCTGTAAAATCAGCCCAGGGCCGATTTTACAGACGAATCGCAGACAAAGAGGGCAGAACCATCTGCATTATCGGCCCTCGGCCGATTTTGCAGACAGACCTGATAGTTTGTCTTGGCAAAACATTCGCCGAGCGCGAGGTTCGAACTCGCGAGATGAGATCAATGTTCGCGGTGCTACACCACTACACTACGATGGCACATGTTGCGAGCTGCATTAAGTAATAGTCGACAGCGCGCACCTCAAAAAAGTATTGTGACAGCTACTGCTAATTGTGTGAGAGTGAACATTCAAATATCAAATGCTATGTTTCCAAAAGATTAGTTCCTTGGTTTCGAAACAATTACATTCACAAAGTAAGCATCATCAAGTCTCGTCTCTTTGAACGCAGCGCATTGTCTCCCGTCTTTGAGAGAGAGCAGCGCAAGCGTGGATGGCCTAGTGGTATCGTTGTGTAATCTGCGCGCTCGCTTCTTGGGATCGAGTCCCGCGCTCGGCGAATGTTTTGCCAAGACAAGCTATCAGGTCTGTCTGCAAAATCGGCCGAGGGCCGATAATGCAGATGATTCTGCCCTCTTTGTCTGCGATTCGTCTGTAAAATCGGCCCTGGGCTGATTTTACAGACTGTCTGAATTTCGTCTGCAAAATCGGCCCAGGGCCGATTCTGCAGATGAGTTCTCGCTGCACTTCTGCAAAGTTGTCCCTGGGCTGTCCATGGGCCTATTTTACAGAACACAAGACAGAACACTTGGAAATTGATGGTTCGTTTCATTTTTGAACTATTTTACAATTCATTCACAGAATTTCAAGATCGATTTTGCATCATAAGTTGTTAAATATCTACCATAGACAGTTTTGCGATTTCAGTCGCATTAGTTGCCAGTTTCAAAGTTCTCTATAACTTTGCGAAAAAAATCAATTGAACCCGACTTATATGTCGTTTCGAAGACCTTGTGTTCACACAAGAATGAACATGTTACAGGTTTCGAACTATTTTTTTGAGATTTATAAAGCTATTTTTGGTATCTTTGTTTTTGTGCAGATTAGCGTACAACATACGCAATGCGAATGAGTAGCATTTTGAGACACTATATATGGTATTTGGAAAAGGGTATGCCATAACGCCGTAGAGACATTTCAACAAAGAAAACGATGGCGTTCGTAACAGATTAGAGAGATCCCCGCATCTACGCACTGCAGATACGCAAGAGATAAATAGAATCCTATTGGTCTAAATTGGATTGTAGTGTGCAGTTAGCAGGCTGTTGGTCGGCTAATACGCTCCGAAATAACATTGGTGACATCACTTGGAAGCTTCAATCGGCATCTCACCTGTGGGTGCTTTCGGAGGCGGACGCAGAGTCGACCCAGTGTCCGCTGTCTCCGGTGAATTCGGAGACGGAGCGGGAGATGGTGATGAGCTGGTCGCCCACCAAACCGCGCATCTCAGCCGACCAGTCAGTCACCAGAGTCTGCTGCTCGTAGTGCGACAGAAGATCGCGCACCTGTACAACACCATAACATGCCAGCTATTAATACAGTACAAACACTGACACGGATGCAACGACTCACCTTGTCGAGGGTAGAGGGCACCTCGTTGAGAGTGCGCGGCGCATCCAGCTCCAGCTGACCAAACAGGTTGTAGTACTCAAACGCGTGCGAAATAGGCTGAAAGCGCTTTTTCATAACAATAAGGGAGAAAGAGAGAGAAAGAGAGAAAGAGAGAGAGAGAGAGAGAGAGAGAGAGAGAGAGAGAGAGAGAGAGAGATGATTCTACCTGCGCGGCGCGGGTGCTGTTCCTTCGGGTACGAGGCTTGTGGCAATGTCCGCTGATAGGCCGACATTGCACTCCGAGACGCGCGAACGCAGGTGGCAGCTCGTCAGCCGAGTCGCTATCCGAAGACGGCACGTGGTGGACAGGCGGAGAACCACACTGATACAGGAAGAGCTACTCTCTCTCTCTCTCTCTCTCTCATCTGATGTAATAAAAAGTGGTGAAAAAGTGGAATGAGAAAACGGTCATACGCACAGTAGAGGAGACAGGAGACGGCTGCACGGTGTCGATGCCGGCGCCTGCAGTGCAGTCGATCTGCAGAGGCTGTGCGCGGCAGATCAGACGCTCCAGATAGCTAAACGAAGAACAAAGGCATGCGCGATTATATATTAAAGAACGGAATAGTCAATAAACTCACGCAATGATGCGTCGGCAGTCGCGCTTCTGTTCAAAGAAAGGCTCCAGCTCCTCTTCTTCCGTATCTTCTGTAAAAAAAACACGTGTTTCATTAGTCCGGTATTGAGCGTGTAATGTTTAACAATAGTTCAAATAATATGCATACATAACATGCTGCATAGTAGTAAGTAGAAACTACATTTATATTTGAATTTGAAAGTTAAAAAAGGCGAACATACCATAACCGTTGGCAGACGGGTAGGTAGCTGGGCCAGCAGAGTGCTTCTGAAATCAAGAAGCTTGTAAGAAAATCGGAATATGGATGCACTTAATGTTATTTTAAAAAATAACATACCCCCTCATTCTTTCTCCACTGTGTGAAATCGTCGCGAGCGCATTCGTAGTTCTCAACGAGCTGCTGTCGTTCCATGTGATACTCGGTCATCTCGCTGCGGAGACGAATCGCCTGGATAGCGTACGTAAACCTATACTTCTCTCCTCTCGTTTTTACCCTCCTATACGCAACCCAACTCACCTCCTTGACGAGCTCTCGGCGGTGGTTGTCGGCTGCGTTCTGATGCTCGCGAAGGCGACGGATGTTCAGGTACGCCGCCTCGTTCGTCTAGAGATGAAATATAAAACAAGAACCTACATATCACCCACGGATACCTTTCGCATTATATCCACCTCGGCTTCGAGTCGTCGTCGCTCAGCCAGAGCCTCGTCGTACCTCCTAAGTGGAGGTAAGAGGTGAGGATGACAATTGACAATACTAATAGTGAAAAAGAAGGATGCTCGGATGGACGCGGTACAGTGAACAAAGCGTTCGTCTCTCAATCTCGAAGATGTATGTTCGATCTCCCTCAGTTTTGTTGCGAAAAGTACAAGAGGACTACGACAACAGTCGATGGAGAACTCACTCTAGCTTGGCGCGGTTGCGCTTCAAGATGTTTATCTCGTTAACGACATTCTGCTCCTCGCGGATAGTGAGATTACCCTTCTGGTACTGTTTCTCGTACCTGTAATAACACGTTATGTATATATTGTTATTGCAGTACCGTGACACTTACATTTCGAGAAATCGGTCGATCTTGTCGGCGCGCCGGAACCGCATGTCCTTCTCCAGGTCGTTGATAAGCATTCTCTGTAATCAATTAATGAATAAATGTGTAAAATAAAACATACAAACATTACCTGATCGTGAATGTTCTTTTTAATATCAATCATTCTCAGTTTCACGGATTCAGTATCCTTAGCAAGAAGCTCGCGTTCTCGTTTGATCGCACGTCGCGACTCGGATTCTTTCTGGATCAAGCCGGACTCATCATTCTTACCGTATAGAACAAACAACTGAAAACATAATTGTATTCGAAATAATTGCACTAATGTACTTACCCGGTTTTTGCATTTGTTGATGAGATTGTTATATCGACTGAGATCATTTTGAAACGATTTTCTATCCGGTGGACGAAGTAGTGTCATGACATCAATAACTCAGATGTTAGACGATAAATACGTCTCGATCAAGGTATAATAAAATACAAATAAGCAAATTGTTGAATAAAATAAAACGTAATATGCGAAAATTCGAATATTTGTAAAATTTAAATTAGCGCCGTGATCGCTCGCGACGCAACGCGTTGAAATTTCCGTGCGGGTACCATTCTTTCTGTTATACGACAAATTTCGTCACGCGCGATGACTGGCCTAAATCCACTATTATTTGCCGATCGTCCACGTCCGGCGACAGTTTGTGACTCAGTTCTTCTGGTCACAATTCCTGCACTGTCCAGCACAAAAAATCGTCAAAACTCCCTAAAAATTTATAAAAATTAAAATTCTATAAAAATTCTGACATCCGTCTATTTCTGCTGATTTTCCTTCTGTTCGACCAATAAAACCAGTACCGGTGAGTCATTTTTGTACTTTTGTCATATTATTCGAATTTAGCGTAACTGATTTATTCGGGAGGATGAAACTATATTCGAAGAATGGTCAACCATACTTTTGTTGCAGATCACAATCATGGCTGCTGCTGCTCCCGTTGCTAACCCCGCCAACAATGCCGCCCCCGCCGGTAGCGCCTCGTACGCGATGGCTTCTCTGTACGTCGGAGATCTCCACCCTGATGTGTCTGAGGCCCAGCTCTTCGAGAAGTTCACTAACGCCGGTTCCGTTCTCTCGATCCGTGTCTGCCGTGACGCTATCACTCGTCGCTCTCTCGGATACGCTTACGTCAACTTCCACAACCCCAACGATGGTGAATTCAACTTCTTTTATTGAGAAATTATGTGACTCATTTTTTTTTTAGCTGAGCGTGCCCTGGACACCATGAACTTTGACGTCATCAACGGAAAGCCCATCCGTATCATGTGGTCTCAGCGTGACCCCGCTATGCGCAGGTCTGGAGCTGGAAACATCTTCATCAAGAACCTCGACAAGAGCATTGACAACAAGAGCATCTACGACACTTTCTCGCTCTTCGGAAACATCCTCAGCTGCAAGGTGCGATTCAAAATTTCATTTTATTAGTTATCAGTTTAAAATGCTGTAGGTCGCCGTTGATGAGGAGGGAAACAGCAAGGGATACGGTTTCGTTCACTTCGAGACTGAGGAGGCCGCCCTCACCGCCATCGACAAGGTCAATGGCATGCTCCTGGCTGACAAGAAGGTGTAAGTGTACCGATTTCTCAATTAATGTGTTTATATTAATGTCCTTCAGGTTCGTCGGTAAGTTCCAGCCCCGCTCTGCTCGCATGAAGGAGATGGGAGAGACTGCCAAGAAGTTCACCAATGTCTTCGTCAAGAACTTCGACGACTCGCTTGACAAGGATGGTCTGGAGAAGCTGTTTTCCAAGTTCGGCCCTATCACTAGCTGCGCTGTCATGTCTGATGGCGAGGGCAAGTCCAAGGGATTCGGATTCGTTGCGTTCGAGAACCCCGAGGATGCCGAGAAGGCTGTTAACGAGATGAACGACTTCGCTATGGAGGGTAACGAGCGCAAGCTGTACGTCGGTCGCGCGCAGAAGAAGAGCGAGCGCAATGCTGAGCTCAAGAGGAAGCACGAGCTCCAGAAGGTCGAGCGCATGCAGAGGTACCAGGGAGTTAACCTGTACGTCAAGAACCTCGACGATCAGGTCGATGATGAGACCCTCAAGCAGCACTTCGAGCCTTATGGAAAGATCAGCTCGGCTAAGGTAAGTATTCTTTTTATTTGTATCTTTGCATATTGCATATTTCACCGAAATATCTACAGGTCATGTGCGACGAGAACAACCGTTCCAAGGGATTCGGATTCGTGTGCTTCGAGAAGCCCGAGGAGGCCACCAAGGCTGTCACTGAGATGAACGGCAAGATGATCAGCTCCAAGCCCCTCTACGTCGCTCTTGCCCAGCGCAAGGAGGATCGCCGTGCTCAGCTTGCTTCTCAATACATGCAGAGGCTCGCCAACATCCGCATGAACAACGCTGGTGTTGCTGGAGCTATGTACACTCCTGGAAGCGGAGGCTTCTTCGTCTCGAACGCCATGCCGGTAAGTGTTTTTGTTATTACCTATGTATGTCTTTCTCTTTGCGCAGGTCTATTTCTTTCTTTTTTATTCAAGTAAATCGTATACTTTCAGAACCAGCGCGGATCGTTCATGCCTGCTGGAGGTATGGGCGGTGGAATCCGTGGAGGAAACCAGCGTTGGGCCGGAGCTTACGGAGGAGTGCAGGGACCGTACGTTATGCAGAACGCTGGATACCAGGCTGCTCGTGGCCGCCCCGCTGCCGGAGCCCCCGGAGGTGCTCGTCAGCAGCAGTACCAGGGTGCTCAGCAGGGCGCCCGCATGCCTCGCGTCCCTCAGCAGGGAGGACCTGGTGGAGCTCGCCCTCAGGTACAGTTTTCTTTATAATTTTTTGTGTATTACTTAATTTTTCTTAGGCTGGCCGCCCCGGACAGGCCGCCGGAGGAAAGCCCGGACAGATGATGTACCAGCAGGGCTATCCTCAGGGCCAGCAGAGGCCGGCTAACCAGCAGAACATGGGAATCGTCGTCGGTGGACAGGAGCCGTTGACTTCTCACATGCTGGCTCAGGCCGCTCCCCAGGTGCGTATCATTCCTTTTTGATCTTTTTTTAAAATAATATTTCTCCTTTTTCCCTTTTGTATTTTCCTTTGCTCTTGTCATGTTTTCTTCTGTTTCAGGAGCAGAAGCAGATGCTGGGAGAGCGCATCTACACTCTTATTGACAAGATGTTCAATGGACGCAATGATGCTGGCAAGATCACTGGAATGATGCTCGAGATGGACAACTCTGAGCTTATCATGATGCTGGGAGATGAGGAGCTCTTCCGCTCCAAGGTGCAGGAGGCGGCTAACGTACTTGCCGCTGCTGCGAAGACCAACTAGATAAGATCATGTTGGCAGTCCCTTCCTATTTATCCATCACTCACCCTCAAGATGCCCTGCTGAAACAGGTACGCCATCCTTGTTTCATCGGTTCATCAACCCCTCCGTACATTTGTTATTTCTTTGTTATAGAATGTTTATCCCCCTTCACCCAATTGTTAATTGTTGACGAATAAATAGGAAGTGTTGTTAGTGCGAGCGAGCAGCATGATGGTTGGGTGTTGACCCTATTGCTGACTGTACTGTACAACCCGCCGCTTGCGCGATGAACAATTTGCTGATGAATTTGAACATGTCGGCTCGCATGAACTGTATCTTCTCACATTAGATTCCATGCTCTGTATGCACTAACTACATTTAACATTTGTGATTGGAGGTTGATTGAGGGTGACAAGGGACTTGATATGTCCTATGTGCGATCAATGGACTTAATAAACGTTACGTTATGTTATTGTTTTTCATCATCTTTTCGAGTTGTTGTAAATCAACGGTCATTTATCTATTAAGATTTTTCATGCTGTATATTCTTATGTGATTTTCGTAGATGTGGTTTACGTATTACGCGGATGCAGAATCGGAAGATGAAGACCGCCTCAAGGTCAAAAAGGATTCGGAACTTTGTACTTCTCAAAAACTACGACGGTCTGCTGATTGGGCTTTGCGAAGCGGTATTCCCTTATCTCTTGCTGCAACGTGGAGTTATCGTTCTCGACGGATGAAGGTGACTTTCTTTGTTGACTGAACTGGATTCGGGAGCGGGATTGTTTTTGGGGTAGGGAATGCACACCATAGATCGCGCATGTGATAACGATCTATCGATGTAGGATTTCAGGGAAAGGATATCCGGAATGAAGGATCGGATGGTGTCCGCGACGCGTGTTCCTATTGCGGAATATCGTTTCTGAAGGGGCGCAGATTCTCATTGGTTCTTGGAAAGGATATTCAGGGGTTTGTGATGTGATATATGTTCTCAATTTACATTTTATTCATAATTCAGGAAAAGAGTTCCTTTGTTTGCTGTGTGTAAAGGTTGTGGCCAACGGCATCAGTGTGGACGGATGGGAGATGTCAGTGTAAGCAAATTCTGTAGAAGTTTCATCAATTTTAACTGTGTTTTCGTTTAGCAGTTGATTGCTGACGATTCTTTGATGTGTTCTTCTGTGACTAATGAGAGCGCCGTGGCTACCGATCTGGATTCTTCGATCTCATCAGGTATCACACTGTATTTATTGGCAACATTTCAATGTGTTCTTGAGCTCCGCTGTCGGCCGGGCTACCATGTGCTGCATCGACGCCCTTCAAAGCGCGAGAGGTCTCCTCTCCCGCGTTATCACTATCCACACCAGCTACCAAAAAAATAGGCGGATTCGAAGGGTGCGTTCTTCATGTATTTGTTAATGCTTACAGTGTTATTTCAGCAAAGCAAAGAAGAAGGGTAGCAACAAGAAGCAGTCGCAACTGGCGCGAATGCTGGCGATGGAGGAGTCTAGTGCCGACAACAGCCTCTCATCTTTTCTCAGTTCGTTCAGCACTTAGACAAACGAGTAGCCGTCGTTGTAAATGTGTATACTTGTTATTTCTATTTTGTTTTGTTACATATTGTTTGTTGAATGAAGTTTTTCATGTATACTATATTCTGTGTTTTTATTGTTTCCTTTATTTTTATGATCATGATTCATGATTGAAGAAGATGAAATCCGAGGGCTTCAGGTGTTCGCACCACGAATTCTCTGATATCTCGGATGTATAGCTCGTCCATCTTCAACATTTTCTATCTCAGTATCAATCATGATTACAGGTAGTTATAGAATCAGACAAAATCAATATCGAGATAAGGAGAAAAAATTGTGTGTCAGAAAATAATAATTTTCTCTCAAACACATTCTCTTTCGGATTTTCTTTTTCTTTTACAATCTTTCATACGAGAACGAGATACGAGAACGAGACTGCTACGACGTTCAGCATATTTACGAATATGCGCGCCCCAACGACACACGCGTCGCGCTCGCGTTGCGTGTTTTTATCTGCTTATGACAAAATTCAAAACAGGCGTCCTCCCGCCGACTGATCAGGACTGATATTTTGGCGGGCTTGACTGATCTACCTGTTTCGACGTAAGAAAACTGCCTATTCTCGTGGTCAGTTGCTAAATGTGTATAGTGAGCTTGCTGTGCTTCCCCCGTGCACTGTGTTCTAGCCGCTTTTTCATGTATTTTTGTTATTTCTTTGCAAACAAACCGATGCTTATCCGGAAAACAACGACCGTTCATCGCTTCGCCATTCTTGCCTTAATATTCGGTTGTAATTTGCACTCTTTAGCACAACGACTATGATGCTGCGAAGCCGCAACGCTAACGTTCAGCAAGCCCCTGCCGGCAAGACCGGTGACGGACCTGCAAAGCGCCAGTCTAAGCATACAGAGACTGCCGGAGAGCCCAAGGCCAAGAGGGCCGCCCTCTGCGAACTCAGCAATGTGGGTTGTCTTATAGCCTTTTTAAATTTCACGATTTAAATGTTTAGGCCATCTCGAACGTTCTGATAGACTCGTCCAAGAAGCAGATCCAGCAGAAACCGGTTGCCAAGCGCGGACCTTCTCGTCGCACCAACTCTGCCACTGAGAACCTTGAAGCTATCCCAGAGGACGCCAAATCGTGTGTTTATTTTAAAATATCATCTTTATCTTCAGGTAATTCCTGGATATAGCGATATAGAGTTGCACATGTTGTTCCGTGACCGACGCAGTATTGATTGACCTTTATCTAGACATGTTCATCAGTGATTATAATCGGTTGTTGCAGGTCTGATGACTCTGTTATGATTGTGGCAGAGGTGCGTCCCCAAAACGACTCCTTTGACCCGTGCCCCTCTTTCGACTACGATGCAGAGAACAAGGATGACCCTTTCAACGTGCCCCAGTTCGCGTGCGACATCTTCCGTTATTACAGGTCTCGCGAGGTATGTTGGCAGGTGTTTCTGGATAATTACGAATAGTTTCATTTATAGGTGCAGTTCGCGGTGGGTGACTACCTTCCCCGCCATGCGAACCTTTCTCGCGAGATGCGAGCGGTTCTTGCTGACTGGATGGTGGAGGTACAGGAGAGTTTCGAGCTCAATCACGAGACTCTCTACCTCGCTGTTAAGCTTGTTGATCTCTATCTCGGAAAGACTGAGGGAGTCAAGGTGAGCAGGTCTGGTCTGGATCTTCTAATTTAATTCTTGTTTTAGCGCGACGACCTGCAGCTGATCGCTTCGGCGGCCATCTTCATCGCGGCCAAGTTCGACGAGCGCCAACCGCCTCTGATCGATGACTTCCTGTTCATCTGCGAGGATACGTTCTCCCGTGAAGCCATGATGGAGATGGAGAGGAAGATGCTCTCCGTCGTCGGATTCGATCTCGGATGCCCTCTTTCGTATAGGTACCTCAGGAGGTACGCCAAGGTGAGTAAGGGACAGGGTTAGTGTAAAGTAGAGCTAACAAAGACTCTCCGCCTGTGTGGGATTGTCTACTATGACTCTTAGATAATCGAAATAGGTACCTCCTGGAGCAATCCTTTCTTGTTGATGTGATTCGATTGTCTATGACGAGCACTGACATAGGTGACGCACGCGGACATGGCTCTGCTGACGCTGTCTCGCTACGTGATGGAGACTTCGCTCATGTTTTATGAGTTCGTGCCGGTGTCTGAGTCTCGCATGGCTGCCGCTGCATTCCTTCTCGCCCTTCGCATGAAGAACGGCATCGATGCCGAGTGGTGAGTGAAGGGATGGCGTGTTTGGAGAAACTGATACTAGCCACCTGTTTTCAGGACTCCGGTGCTTCACAAGTACTCTGGCTGGGCGCCTAACGAGGTGGAGCCGCTGATGTGGGAGCTGAACCACATGCTGCACCGTCGTCCGGCTGTGTTCGAGAAGCTGCAGACTGTGTGGAGCAAGTACTCTCACGAGGTACGCTTTGCCTTGTGGTGGTGGTTGGTTAGCTTTGTGTTGAGGTGTTCTTCGAGAGCGCTGCCGTGCCTCTGCTGACGGACAGGAAGACGCCCACTGACCCCGTCGGACCGCCCACCTTCTAGGAGCGGCCTGTGTCTGCTCTCCGTATAGCGTGCCCCTCTACTAGATTATCAACCATAGCATCTAGTGTTTGTGAATAACTAGCTCAACCATCTCTTCTATACGAACTCACTTTGATTTAACATTTCATAACTGGATCTCCAGATTGTTATGCTCCAAGCTTTCTACCACACCACCATGCGAGGTTCCGAAACCCGATATCACTGTCGTATGCTATTGACGTGAATTGATGTACACAATATTTCAGTGTTGTATGTTGTATTTTATCTGGATAATCAATAAATATTTAAAACAAAATTTTCGTCATGTTGTTTTGAAATGGAAGAATTCATTCGTACTATATGCGATGGAATATATTCAGTGTTTAGGTATTCGTGCAGCAATGGTCTCTTGCAAAGTATCGGTGATCATGGTTACGTTTTAGTAGATGTTGTGATTGAAAAAGTAAGACGAAATCGATAATCGTTCGGGAAAGTTACAGTCGACATGGCTGGCAACTTCTGGCAGAGCTCGCACTAGTGAGTATTGATTGGTTATCGATAGGAATAGATCATATATAGATATTGATTGCAGTGAACAGTGGATGTTGGAGAAGGCGGACCTTCTGCGACAGCGAGCGGATGACCTGCGCATCTACTCGGATGACGAGTACCAGAAGCTCATGATATTTTTCTGCAACTGTGAGTGCGAGAAGGACATGGTCATGTGAATATGATGTGTGCTGCAGTCATCCAGACGATCGCCACTGACACTTCGCAGAACCAGGCAAAGACGAGGATGCAGGTGAGAGGAGAGGGTAGTTCCTCACTTACTCTGCATGTTGTGTACAGAAAGTAGAAAGGGATGATGACGGTCTTCTGTTGTTCAGGTGATTGCCACGGCATGTGTGTACTTCAAGCGCTTTTACGCGCGCCGCTCCTTCAAAGACATGGATCCGTTCCTCCTCGCACCCACCTGCATATTCCTCGCCAGCAAGGTGAGAGTGTGTGTGTGTGTGTGAGAGAGAGAGAGAGAGGGAGAGAGAGAGAGAGAGAGAGAGAGAAAGAGAGGAATATGAGTTAATATGGTGAACGATGATTCGTTAGTAGTGCATTGTATGAACGTTGTCGTTGCAGGTGGAGGAGCATGGAATGATGAGCACCAGCAAGCTAATGACGAGCGTATCGTCCACACGTGAGTCTCTCTCTCTCTCTCTCTCTCTCTCTCTCTCTCTCTCTCTTCTCTCTTCTCTCTCCCCTCTCCCCTCTCCCCTCTCTTCCCTCTCTCATCTTTCTTCCTTCTCTTCTCTCTCTTCTCTCTCTTCTCTTTCTTCTCTCTCTTCTCCCTCTTCTCTCTCTTCTCTCTCTTCTCTCTCCCTCTCTCCCTCTCCTCTCTTCCCTCTCCCCCTGATCACATCTTCTCTGTTCAGTGAAGAAGCTGAACGTGGGTGTGGAGCAGCCTTCGATGCGCGTTGGCTACATCCACGAGGCCGAGTTCATTCTGCTGGAGATACTCGACTGCTGCCTCGTCGTCTTCCACCCGTACAGACCGCTCACACACATGATGCAGGTGACAAGGGAGGGATGGAATGCTGCCTGCGCCACAGCGATAATACTTCTTGCTCGAAATTTAAATGTTTCCAAATCTTGTTTTGCACTCTATGTGCGATCTCACCCCACAGTATGCGACTTATTTCTGGAATAGAACGACAATTCATTGGTTGCGGTACGAAGTGGATTTCGGGAATACTAGGCGGAGTGATTGCAGGACCTCGGCAAGGATCCGTCGATCAAAGATCTGCCGGAGCTGGAGGCGCAGGCATGGAAGGTGAGGCAGGGAGACGGATGGGCAATGGGGACTCGACTGTTCCATATACATTTGGCGTTCCAAGCCACATGTATATGAAATGGGTGATCAGATGATGTCGATAGGATCTGCGAATGCTATAGGAAATAATAGTACCATCTTGTTTAGGTGTGTAATGATTCTCTGCGATGCGACGTCTCGCTTCTCTACCCGCCGCACATGATTTCCATCGGTTGGTACATCTAATCTCTCTCTCTCCCTCTCCCTCTCCCTCTCCCTCTCCCTCTCCCTCTCCCTCTCCCTCTCCCTCTCCCTCTCCCTCTCCCTCTCCCTCTAAGACAAACCTCGCGGTCCCCGCGCGGTGAATCGGCGGCTCCCGCGGGATGAATGCGCGGTCCGCTCTGGTACAACGCGGGGCGGTGCGAGATCGCCCCGCGGGAGCCCCGAGAACTGCGCGGTTCGCGCGGGATTCCCGCGTAAACCGCGAAACAGTCCCGCGGGAACCGCGCAGAGCATTATCAGCCTACTGATCCGGCACTTCTTTGTTGTGTTCTCTCCTGTATTTTTTTTATTCAAATACACCAACGACCATATAGATAACATATTTCATTCGCGACAAACAAGTAACACATCCATGCACCACAAAGTAACAGTATTTGGAGAGGTGGCGAAGACTTGTTCTTGAGCTTGGATCGAAAATGGCGGGCTTGATACTGGCACTCCTCCTGCTGCTCGACTCGAAGTTGACCTGAACACCAATCACTCAATATCAATCTATATGGACAAATCATTACCTGTATGAGGTGCAGCACGAGCTCCTTGAGGCGTAACTGCTTCACCTTGAAGCATTCGACAGGTGCGCGGCGAGAAGAAGAATGCAGTCAGACTTGTGCTGGAGAGATTGATCGTGATTCATATCACTCCTTCATCCACCAACCTTCTCCTCGTGTACCTTCTCTCGATCTGCGCGAAATGGTCGGCATCGGCCGAGAATATTTGCACTCCGCCTCCTTCCGGCAGTAGCGTACTTTCCCTGAAACATAAAGTGATGTACGAAAAACAAGTTCTTTTCAACACACACCTTGACGAGTATGAACTGGACGACAGTCCTCTACGTGTCCACGTCGTCGACGAGCAGTGTCTGTTTCCCAGTTCTCCCTTCTCCGGAACACTCCTTTGGAGAGTACAGCGGGCTATTTGTCAGCCTCAGGCGATCTTGGCGGACGAGGCGGGGAGGCGAGCGCGATGCGCCCCGCCTCCTTTCATTCCAGTAGGTCAGGATGACAGCATCTTAATAAGAATAATGCTATACGTAACAAGATTCGAACTTCGAACTTATCATGCACGCACCTTCCATATGTTCTCGTATCGTACTAGCCTACTGCTGCCAGCCGGGAGCACTCCGCGTGCTCGGATCACCATATACATACAACAAACCTACAAAATAACAAATATTTTCAAAATAAACAATACAAACATGAAATGAATGAAATCGCAGAACTTCCGCGTTCGCAAAATTTAAACGTGAAAAGGACGCCGTTACATTGTTCGGGACTTCCTCGAAAGCCCCGCGGGATCCCCGAAAACAGAAACCTTCCCGCCGGGTTCAATCTGCATTTCGCGCCTCCCGCGGGATACCCGCGCGGTACCGCCAACTTTCGGGAGGCCCGCGGGTTACGCGAGGGCGCCGCGAAAAACCGTGGAATCCCGCGGGGCGCTCGCGACTTTGCCTGAGCTCTCCCTCTCCCTCTCCCTCTCCCTCTCCCTCTCCCTCTCCCTCGCCGGAAGTGATTGTCCTAGGTGAGAGTCTGTCTGCTACTCTACTATTGCAGCATGTATAATGCTGGCCGCCCTGCTTCTCAACCGGGAGAAGGACATTCGCAACTGGATGAGTGAGATGGCCGTGGATTTTGAGAAGGTGCGTGTAGAAAAGATTGATTGCGATCGAATGTTTCGTGTAGGTATTTGTGAGAGTGATAGGCTAGCCTAGATCCTCCTAGTACGAAACTAGGTTGTTTATCCTTTGTTTCTTAAGTAGTAATAACTAGTCAGGGATCCAGATAAGGGGATATGCTCTGGAAATGATTTCAACAATGTGTAGTGTTCAGGTGAACGAGATAGTGCAGCAGCTGATGTCGCTGTACCGAGTGTGGAAGACATTTGACGAGAAGGAACAGCTCAAGCCGCTTCTCGATCGGATGCCCAAGGTGAACGGGAAGGGAAGAGAAGAGCGAGAGAACAGGAAATGACAAGTGTATGTGTCAGGCGAATCCGTCTCCAACGCAGCCGCCACAACAGTCGTCTCAACAGCCGCAATTTGGAATGGGTATCTGAAAGGAGTCTCGTCAAACTCATCGATCGACACACTCATGCTGCTTTTCATTCCAACTCATTTTCATTTTGTATAGTTTCAGCAGTTTGACGCGATTTTCATAAATGTACATATTTTTGTGAAATATTATAATGATAACGACATTCGAGATTTCTTTGAATTTGTTATTGAACATGTTTTCATTTTGCTAATGAACCTATCACTTTCTTATGTAAGTGAAGTAACTGATGATGCGCGATGATTGTGAGATTATGTTGATGTTATTATGTTGTTGTTGCGAAGGCTCGGTGGAAGAGCCGAGGGAGGAAAAAAGGAAAAAAGACGAGAGAGAGAAAGGGGTGGTAAACTCTTAAACAAGAAACCACTCGCTGGCTACCAATCATGTATCTATGACATAACGCATCTATGGCACTACTCTTGTTGAGGAAACCCAAAGAGGAAAGATAGTTGAGAAGAGTCGAATCAACCGCACAATGGCTTAGTAGTTTATTGACTCCTCTCTCTCTCCCTCGGCTCTTCCACCGAGCCTTCGCAACAACAACATAATAACATCAACATAATCTCACAATCATCGCGCACCATCAGTTACTTCACTGAAAGATAGTTGAGAAGAGTCGAATCAACCGCACAATGGCTTAGTAGTTTATTGACTCAAATCTCTCTCCCTCGGCTCTTCCACCGAGCCTTCGCAACAACAACATAAAACATCAACATACTCTCACAATCATCGCGCATCATCAGTTACTTCACTTATCATGTATCTATGACATAACGCATCTATGGCACTACTCTTGTTGAGGAAACCCAAAGAGGAAAGATAGTTGAGAAGAGTCGAATCAACCGCACAATGGCTTAGTAGTTTATTGACTCCACTCTCTCTCCCTCGGCTCTTCCACCGAGCCTTCGCAACAACAACATAATAACATCAACATAATCTCACAATCATCGCGCACCATCAGTTACTTCACTTGTATCTGAGGCGAGAGTGAGATATCTTAGAGGTTTAGTTGTTTTTCTATGAAGCCATTCACATTCTAAGAAAGTTCGTTGATCGTTTTTCTTGCATTTAGTGAGGACTGGGAAAGTTTCTTGCAAAACAATAAAAAAAACAATCAAAACAATCAAAGCTTTGTGGCGAATCTTATCGTTTGCGAATAATTTTCTGAAAACTTTTCATCGATAAATTTTTTGTTGAAAGAGAGAGAGAGAGTGAGAGAGGAGGAAAGAGAAAAATACGCTTCTCTCTTAGATTTTCTATGACTATACTCTACGCTTTTTGTTGACCTAACCTGCCCAGAGCAGGTCGTGCGTTGTCGTCTCATCCTTGTCTCGT
This sequence comes from Rhabditoides inermis, assembly GCA_963966185.1. Taxonomy (NCBI): domain Eukaryota; kingdom Metazoa; phylum Nematoda; class Chromadorea; order Rhabditida; family Rhabditidae; genus Rhabditoides; species Rhabditoides inermis. The sequence continues at coordinate 23,321 of CAWZYM010000478.1, read as the reverse complement.
CTCGTCCTTCGGTCACGTCTTACGAGCTGTCGGACTTTAGTAAGACCAATTTACCTCCCTGACCTATCCGACACACTAAAAATATTTTTTTTTGATTATCCCTACGGTTCTCAGTTCTACACACATATACGACGCGCCTGATGTCTTTTTTCAAATCTTTTTTTTTTCAAATTTACCGCGTTTTATGATAGTGCTTATTGCTCACAACCGGTATTTCTCACTTTCAAGTTCATTTCGCAATAATGTTTTTTTTTTGTTTTTCGTTTTAACGGATTTATTGTATTAGTTTCATACTCGTTGATAATTGTTGATTTCAGATGGGTCACAAAGGAAAGAATAAGAAGAAGTCACAGGTGAATAAGAAAGATGGCGGCGCTGGAGGACTAAAACCGCTCATCGTCACAACACCGGTTCCTTCGCCCGCCGACTTCGTCTTCACAAGCCGTTGTTCAAGACCGATCCAGATTACTCCTGAATCCGATGATGGTAATCCGATGATGAGGGGCACGATGAGATTTCCGCGTATTCAAATATGTTCCGGACCGGAAATGTGGATATGGTCGTCTCGTCTGTGGAGATACATTCTAGAAATCGTTGTTGTGTTTTCGATTTAGAAGAATAATGTTTTATAACATGTTTGATATCTTTTCTATCAGATATTCGTGCACGTCTCGCGCGGCGTCTCATCGAGACGGCCACTATCCTCGTCGATCCTGTTGTCCGACAAGCGATTGGTGAGTTTTTTCTGTTAATTTGTTTCAATGTAATTGAGAACAAACCGATTGTAGATGCGCTGAACGTGTCTCTGTCGGAGCTATACGCGAGGATGGCGTCTCTGGCCGAGTGGCCCCACGAGTTCGTCTCCTTCACTGCTCTCGATTGCGCCGACGCAGTCGACGAGAAAGCTCATCTGTGCAAGGTTCGTAATCCTATATTATATTATTATATTGGTATATTATTATATTGGTAATACATATTTCTTAATGAAAATGTAGAATATTTGATTAGAAGTCGTAATTTGGAAGTGTTTCAGAACGTTGCTTGCTCTCTGCTCCCGTGTTGGATGCTGGTTTGTCTACAGTCTGGTTGCCTCCCTCGCCACACTCTGGAGCTGCTTCCCAAGGAGATACTTTTCAGCAAGGTAACCTCTTCTACCATTGTGTTTATCATTAAAAAAATTATACCTCTGGGAATGTATGGATTTTACTCAAATTTCTCTGGTCTGTGCAGTTCTTGTTCTATTTTTGTTTCAGGAGATTGATCCGCGTGCGGAGCTGTCTGTTTTGCTGGAGGTGGCTGAGGATGTGCAGACGGCTGGGTGGGACACCCACGGTGACGTCAAGAGGTCAGCACGTGGTTGAAATCACGATTCTCGTACATATTTTCACCACGTATACTTTTACATCTCCTCTAGTTGTTACAAATTGTTATTTGTAGAATGGTGGATCTGATCAGCAACGAGAAAGCCGCGTTCGAGTCTGGAGACGAGGAGAAGATGAATGAGGTGAGGCGATATACTATTGTTTATCGTAAGAGTCGGGTTGTTCGGTACTCGGCTCGTTTCCGTCGCGTTGATATGTTATGTATTGTTTCTGTAGGCGGGCATCCGCCGTGTGCTGGGCAATAGTGCGTGGAGTCGGGTGCGCGAGATGAACGACACCAGCCCGGAGACGCTGGCCGCCGCACTCGACGAGGCTGTCCAGGCAGATCTATATGGTCGGTTGCACTCTTGTACATGCAAGTGATGTATGATGTATATGGATTTAACATTTGTAGCATGTATTGCAGGTGTTGAATGCTTAATTAGGCAGATCTTTATGGTGGGCACATGTACATGATGTTGCTGTATTAAAAGAACATGTACGATTGAAATGCTGAATGAGAATAAGGATTGACTACTTGATTTCAGCGAACATGAACCACTTGTTTGGCCTGAGCGGCGAACTGCGGCTGTCGGAGGAACAGCTCAAGAAGTGAGTTGAATTTTTTTATTACACAGTTTGATGCTATGATGTACTGTAGGCTGCGTGTTTCGTGAAAACAATATCTTTTCAGACTGCTTCAAGGTATTCCCGATCTGCTGGAAGAAGTGTGCACGGAGCGCAAGCAGAGCATGTGGGAGGTGCGTTTTATCCATCCATTGCCTCACTGGCAGAGTTGTTTGCTTTGCAGGTAGTCGAAGAGGCGTCGTCGCGCCTGTCCCCCGTCGAGTACTCGCGAGTCGTCGAGTCGCTACACTTCAACATTCCCGTGCACAGAGAGAGGATCATCGGGTACGAATTGAACGCTTTTTGAATCTTGTAATGCATTTTGTTGCAGTTGGTTCCATCCTAGCAGTCTCTGCAAGAAATACTTTCCGAAGAATAAGAAAGATGACGACGATGATTGGAACAACAACGATAAGAAGCAGAAGAAGAAGAAGGCGCCGTTTGATGATGCACAATGTGGCAAGGTGCGTGCGAAGACTTAACACAATGTATTTTGCAACTGTGGTAGTTTCGAATGATTACATATACGGTGGATAGGCACAGTACAAGTGCATGTTTGTAGATGTGTCGCTGGTTGGAGCTGTCTGCTCGCGTGCTCTCTCCGTGCCCGCTGCGTATGCAGCGTGGGTTGATCGACTGCCTGCTCACACAAGACTGGTGCTACATCGAGCAGGTGAGGCGATGCGATAGAACAAGATAATTTGCGCATTGTGTTCGCTAATGAATTGTGTGCGTGTCAGTGTCTGCGTGGCTTGCCGCCGTCACTGCGCAGTCTGGAGGCGGCTATGGTGAACCTGGTGGCCGAGCCGAGCAGGAACCAGCTGGAGAGGCTGGGTGGAGACACGTCTCGACTCATGGCCACCCTGCACTCGTGTGAGTGCGGGACCGGGGACGGCGTGTATGGTGTGAGGGCATGGAATGAGTGTTGCTTGCAGCCTTCTTTTTTATCGGCTCGTTCCGGTACGGTGTGTTTGTGCGCTGTCTGCTCGACGCTCTCACCACTGCTCGAGGACCTGCTCGCACTAGGATTGTGGGTTGCAGATGTAGAATGACACTATATCTGGAATTTTGTTATCGTAGGTGGATATGATCAAGCTGTCGATTGGATACGGCCGTCTGTCGGAGGATCTGCATCCGAGGAATGGGAGAGGGGAGAAGTCGCAGCCGCCGATTGCTCGCTGGGAGATTGGCGCCGCCGGAGACTCTCCCAACGTGTGCCCCGTCCAGGTATGCATATGCAACATACCCAATTGAGTAGCTTTATGCAGTCAAACTTGTTTTGTAGGTGGTGACGTCGGCGCTTGGCCAGTACGCGCGGCCTGAGAAGACGATGGTCGGCCCGCCAAAGATGCGCTACGAGTACATCCGTGAGTGACAGAAGTAGTCGGCTATTCGAGGTGTATGTAATTGTAGACACTGTGTGCCGTCTGGTGCGCAATCAGGTGGACAGATCGCCAAATGGATCGGAAGATGCCGTAAAGCGAGAGGCGGAGAAAATGTGCACCGACTTTTTCAGTGGGGTTGAGGTGATTTGAAGATTTGAATTGCAATATAGAATGGACTATGAGACATTTGTGTTTTAGGGATGGATGGAGAAGGAAGGGTGGAGCTGGGCACAGAAATACTATGTTCTTCACCGCCTCCTCGCTCTCAATACCTACAAGAGTCGACAGAAGAGGGAGTACGCGCTCACGGTCTGTTCTGGGTTTCAAACTACCTCCCATTAGTTTATTTTGTAGGGTAAGGTGATTCGGATGTGTGGGAGATTGGGTCGTGCATACTTGTAGTTATGTGTAGTTTTACGTCGACATTTTTTTCTCGTGCAGATGCCGTGGGCGTCGTCGACGCCGATGAGCCCCGCCGACTTTGACGCCATCTGGCAGGTGGCTGCAGTCTTCCCCGATACTGTCGAGGGAATGCGCATCGTCAAGACCATTCTTAGTAAGTTGTGCTTATGTTTGTTAATATTTCGAAACTTCTAGCAGTTGGGAACAAACATTATTTACGCGATGATACAGGCATACAGGGAAGATGTTTTGTTGATGTGGGATGATTCATGATTTGTTGCAGGCTCGTTCCCGTACTCTGCGCTGGGCAAGGTGAACGGCAAGTGGTTGGTGGAGGCGTGGAGGAGAGTGAGCGCCGAGTGGCCAGAAGGCATCAAGGGACCGGAGGTTGGTAAAGATACATCCTAAAGTAGCTCAGAGTACGAGTTTCACGTAGGTTGTGGCGGCGGCGGAGGCGATCTGTGCGGATGGAATGCGTCTGCGACCGGGCAAGAGACGCGAGATGGCGAGCGACGATGAGGAGGGAGAGAAGGAGAAGCCAGCGGAGGAGAAGGAGGAAGAGGAGACGGTCGGGGAGGAGGTGGAGTTGGTGAGTGGGCGCGGCTTGATGCTCGAGTGGACGATGTGATGATTGTCCATTGGCTGTTTGAAGGTGTCGGTGACCGGCAGCGAGGCGTCGTGCAGTGTGACCAGCGTGGCGAGCGCTGTGCCGGAGGAGGAGGTAAGAGGTTGCAGCGTTGGTGGGAGGCATCGATTACTGTGTACTGTTGCAGACGACGAGTGTCGACCAGTCGTGTCTGGGCAGTGAGAGCGAGTGCTGTGAGGAGGGGGAGGACGAGAGAACGGTTGACCAGGACGCCGCAACTCCCGTGCCCCGATCGCCCACTGACAACACTATCTGCGAGGCTGATGAGAAGGAAGAACTGATCACTCCAGAAGTGAAGGAGGATCAAGATGTGAAGATGGTGATGGATCCCTCGGTTGATGGAGACGCGGAGAAGAAGGTGGAGGCGGATGTGCCGCTGGATGTGGAGGGCGAAAAGGAGAATGGAGAGAATACAGTGTCGATAGATGCCGATGCTGAGGCGAACAAGAAAACTCTCGAGCAGGTGACAAAACATAGTTCGTATTTGTGTTCCATCACAAATTAATGTTGTAGAAGGAGAAGTCGTCGCAGTCGCATGAGCCATGTGACGGTGAAGAGACGGAGAAGAGCGAGGTGGTGTCTGGGCTGGAGATGGGAGAGAAGACGACGGAAGAAGAGCGCATCGAGAAGGAGACTCCTGAGCAGGCGAACGATGAGACTGGCAAGAGGGCGGTGGAGAACGGACAGGAGATGGAGGTGAACGAGAACAAGGCTGCGGAGATAGCTGTCAATGGCGAGGAGGCAGTGGCCGTGGGGCAGCAAGCAGGTCAATTTTAATGGTAGATAAAATGAGATGTATAATGGTGTATTTACTATTTAGGCGTCGCTCAGCCAGTCGAGACCGCGAATAAGACAGAAGAGGTGACGACCGAGCAGCTATCGACTGGTGCGGCAAAGGGAGACTATGTTCCGTCGTGTGATGAGAAGGAACAAGCCAAGGTTGATGACCACGAGAAGCTGTCCATTGTTACTGTAGAGCCGAACGGAGGTGAGTGCGCGTTTCCATTTGCATTTGTGAACTTTTGTTACGCATTTCGATTCAGTTTCGTGTCTCTCTGATGAGAATGCTAAGACGGAGAAAGACAAGTCGGTCGAAGAGAATGCAGGTATGGTAATGATCACTTTCTAATGTGTAGTAACGTGTTTAGAAATGCCGGTTGTCGATTCGGAGAATGAGAAGGTGGTGGCCTCGAGCGAACAATCAGTTGTGGACGATGACTGCGAGGCACAGAAGGAGGAGGAGAGTGAGCAGATGCTGAATGGAGACGCCAAGCAGCCCTCTGTGCAGCCCGAGACTGCCGCTGTGGACACAGGTGATTGAAGTGTCATGTTTCCGTGTCTAATGGTGTTGTTCAGCTTCGTCCACTCGCTGTGAAGAAGATAAAGAGGGATGTGATGAGGAGAAGGGAGAGGATGGCAAGAAGCAGGAATGCCCGTCCCCCAGTCTCAATGACATGTTCGACTCTCTCGTCGAGACTCACCAAGAGAAGGTCTCTCTTCCTTATCACCTATCTCTCTAACCGACCATCCCCCTCTTATTGTTATGTTTCCAGGGATCTGGCGATGCCGGCGCTGTCAATTCGTGAACTGACTTGGCCCATGAACCAACGTTATTAAAATATTGTTACACGTTGTCTGTATGAGTATTGAATATTGGTGTTTTGCTCTGATTTTTTGTGATACTACATTATATGAATCTATCTAGATGTATTGTAAAGAGATATTATGATAACAAATATGTATTTGATGCATTATTCAATAAAATTATCTTATCGTACATTGTTGACTCCTTCGAGGTTGAAAAACAAACTTTTCGGACGCGTTTCGGAAAGTGAATATGAACATGGGCAGCGTGAACAGTACGAAAGTTGAGCTTTTCACTTTGTGGCAACTCACTCAGTGTAAGACAGATATTTTGAGATGGGTCCCCCGTTTTCGCGGTAGGCAAATTATCTCTGGCCGAAAAAATGACGCAGACCGATGAAAAAATTATGCAAATGCGCCTCATTCCCAGGATTGCTGTATGAAAGCAGCTTGCAAGATGGTCAAAATATAAAAAAAATATTCGCCGTTTTCCCATTGGTTTTGGGCGAAAAACTGTTTTGACCTATCTTGCAAGCTGCTGAAATTGGAAATTACTGTAGTAGGAGAAACATAATCACAAATGTGCTCTCCGAGAGTTGTAGTGGGGGTCAAGAACCACCTGCTGACGAAGTTTGAGCTGTTTTCATGAAGCGACTATGAAGTTATTTAGCGAGCTGTGTTTCCTCATAGGGACAACACACACCTGTTTAAAGAAGATCTACTACTGGCAACATATTACTGGCTGAATAATGTGCCAACTAAGTCCCTATAGGTGTCGATAGACAGCTGGTACTTGAGATGGATTTCGACTGAATTTTGAGATATGACTCCAATGTAATGATATTTTTTTTTAAAATGAGCTCTTCTCTGAGAAATAATTTGCAAAATCTGCTCTCCGAGATTTGTATGGAACCCATCCAAGAACATCATATCAAATTTTTTGTACAATATCATGAAGTTCGGAAAGAGTTGTTTCCATTTTTAGGTTCATGGACACTGTATCAAACACGTCCATTTGCATGCCATTTTCATAAACTTGTCGTCACAATTAGGTCAACAGACACCGGTCGACCGATTTTGAGAGTGCGCAATGAACAAAACATCAACTCTTCCACGCATCAAGTATGCGCTCGTGCATAATAAAAGAATGACGATTCACAACTTGCCTACCGCCAAAACGGGGGACCCACTATATGGTCGTGAAGCAAGTTGTGTGCGAGATGAGAGAACGAGAGAGCAGGCGAGGTCGATAAATGTAGTGGGTATAACGCCAATAAAAAACCCAAAAAAACCATCTTGACCTCTTGACGAGTGAAACACATCTTGATAAATTATCTTGAAAAACAATTTACTAAAACCACACACAACAAATCATTTCACAAAGCTCATACAGAAGGTTAGAACTCGCATAATTTTTTACAAAATAATGTACACGATTCTAATAAATTATGATATCAGCTGGTTTGGAAGGGGCGGGGATAAAATACGCGGTTCCTAGAGCTGGAGGAGTGGGACGTCAGTGTGCTTGCCGAGCAGAGACGAGAAGAGAGACGGGCCGAATCCGGTGCCCCTGAACCATGGTGTATGGGTTCATCCCTTCCGCTCTCTCTCTCTCCCTCTCCCTCTCCCTCTCTCCACGCACCTTTCCTGGTACTCGGCGGGGGCAGCAATGTCGAGGTGCACCCAGTTGAGTCCCTCTCCGAACTCGATGTGCGATCCGATGAAGAGACCGGCGATCGACGAGGGAGGACCCTGCGGTTTCTACACTCAACAACGCACATACCACTCTCGGGTTAGCAACGGCATTCTAAAAGCAATTCCATGCCTCTCCTTCAGTCCACACACCTCCATCTTGCCGAGGTTGCTGTTCTTCATGTCAGCGACGGGAGAGTCAAAGTCGGAGAAGTGGAGGTCGGGGGCGAACATCATCGGCACACACATGTCACCAGAGCGGCGGCCCGCGGCCGCAGTCTGCAACGCAGCCATCAGCATCGCCCCTCACTTCCCCGTTCCCTCACCTTGGCCTCCCAACGATTATTCGTTAGTAGTGTACTGAATGCATGTTGTTGCAGGTAGAGGAGCATGGAATGATGAGCACCAGCAAGCTCATGACCAGCGTGTCGTCCACGCGTGAGTCCCCCCCCTCTCCTCCCCCTGGTCACCCCTCCCTCTCTGCAGTGAAGAAGCTGAACGTGGGTGTGGAGCAGCCGTCGATGCGCGTGGGCTACATCCACGAGGCCGAGTTCATTCTGCTGGAGATACTCGACTGCTGCCTCGTCGTCTTCCACCCGTACAGACCGCTCACTCACATGATGCAGGTGAGCAGGCAGGGGGAGAAAGTAACACGCGACACAGCGATGTGTACTTCTACCTCGCTAGCAGCCCGGCCATGGTGCACTAAATCTTAATGCCTCAAACCGTGTATACACATAGAGATTTCGTTCCAACTGTTCCAGGCTATTTGTAACATGCTCAGTTCACCAGTCAACGAAAGGAAATCTATAGCTGCGTTTATGAGGACTTTGGACAAAGACGCTTGCAGTCCATTCTAGCGCGCCTATAGGGATAACCCAAACCAAACACTGTGCAACTGCTGTATTCATTTGCACCGCGCCGTTCAGTCCTCTCCTTACCCTACTGTACCGTAGTGTAGAATCAATATTCCCACAGTCTCACTAGTTGGATTCAATTCGATAGATAAGACACATCTGACCTGGACACAATGTGCTCTATTTCTCTACACCCTCTGAGAGACGCCGTCTCTCGCCTCGCCTATAGCAGGGTCGAGGGCGTTCACCGTTGACAGTAGTCAACGGGCGTCGGGCGGCGCATAAAAATATTTGAGTGCTCATCGTTCATGTTTCTTTCTATTTTACGTTCCAACTCAGCTCAACAATTTTCGCTAAAAATTATATTGTCCTATAGTTCTACAGGTTGTACTTCAAAAGTTTCATCTCACGTTCACATTTTCAGTTGACACAACCGACTCCAAACCTAGCTAGCGTACTGGTAACTCTCTCGCTTGGAAAGGTGTTCACTTGTCAGTTTGAAAACAATATTGATCGAGTTTTGATCTTGCTCTATTCACCCTAATGTCTCTCGTGAAAGAGTGCAACTCAAGCCCACAATATTACTCATTGTAGTTTATGCTAAATCAGTTAAAATTGTGGCTACATAACATAACAAATACGTGATCTCACTCACATGATGCGCAGTATACAGTATACCCAGAAACGCCTACAGCAAACCCCGTAGGCAGCGTCTTTCGCTATTGTTGGACTCAAACGCGCACTCTCTTCATCTACATACGTCAATCCTTCTAAAGATGTTCGAAGTGCTGCCGAATGAACTCATCGTCAAAATCTTGAAGTCTGTACACTACCGGGTATGTTCTTATCTACATTGACCTAGTCGTATTTTAAATGAATAAACATTTAGGACGTGAAAACTTTTCGGCTGCTCTCCTCGCGCTTCAAGAATATCATTGATGAGCATCGCATCTCTCTTCCGAGAAGAAAGTTATACGTGTTGGTCTCCAATCTCAAAGACGTGAGCTACCTACCATACTTGGATTTTTAGCAACCAATACTGTGACGCATTTGCAGCACATTCTCCTGTTTGCATTGCATGAGCTGGGCTCGAGATGGCCGGATCACCTTTCATATGAAGTTATGGCCGTCTGGGACAACCCCGAAGAGTGAGCATATGTACATTTTCACCTCAAACCAATCCACATATCATGCTATATTCTGAAAACCAGAAATTTATTTCTCGAAATACAATTTGATTCTCTGTGGTATTGAGAAGCAGTTTCTTTTCAAAGACACGTTTTATCGGCAAAGAATAAGAAAAAAAAAACATTTTGTTTCAGTAAACGCGACGAGTTGATGGAAGAAGAGAGAAACACCACTCTCATCAGAAACATTCCCAGTCGTCGCATACGTATAGAGGCTGTGAAGAATCTGGCTACAAAAGTGGGAATTCACCTCCACTACATGTTACCCCGATACGACATTCAGAAGATCGAAATGGTGGGATCCTTTTTTGTATGTCTCAATTTTTATTATCAGACTTCAATGGAGCCAAACAGTACATGATTTGAACGCACTGGCTTTACCAAGTGTAGGAAGTAGATGACGTCGAGAGTTTTCAGGTGGGTGTGGTGGACAGCGTGGCGTGGCGAGTTGTGCGTGTGTTGAGAAAGTGGAATATGTTGGATGTGATCGAGCTGCGCGGCTACAACTTCCGCTACGATCGGCCTTCAGTGATCCCGTGGCATCACTGCCCGCTATTCCAATCGAGGCTGGAGGCGTCTGACCGTCACGCCCAAGTGCTGGAGAGGCGCAAGCAACGCCGCGTCTGTGCGATGCGCATGCGTCACTACTGATTCACGCCCCAACTATCCTTTTTCATATGTTTTAACAATAATCATTTGCATGTGAAGGGACGAAGGGATGAATGTTTCTTCTGTATATGTCAAAATTATGTCGTGTTATATCTTACATGGCAATAAAGTTCCTCTCATATCCTGTTTTGGCTCAATCAGCGACAATTAAGATCTATACCTTCTCTTATTTGCATCTTTGTCATATCGAATGTCCAACCATGATATGACGCGCTTCTCTCACATTCCCTTCTCACATATGGTTCTCAAATTCTCACCCTCACTCCTAATATTATTATTGCAAAAAGAGCGAGAGATCAGTGCAAGAGAGTGAATGGGTAAGTGATTTGCAGTTCGTTTCGAGAGAAGAAAAGGGTGCTCGTAAACGCGGAGAGAAGGGCGTTTCTCACTTTGTTTTGTTGTTTATTTTGTTGGCTAGCGCCTAGCGCACCAGAAAACCAAATTATTGCACGGCTGCCCGAAAGGCGGCTATTTCGGAACAGAGTTTCTCAGGGGCGGGCATACGCATCGCGTTCAATTTGATCTACCCACTGTGGCCGTCTCTGACACATCGATTTTTCTTTGACATAGTGCGCGCGTTAGAGTCAGACAGAAAAGTGGTAGATCAGACTGCGAAAAGAGGCGCGAAATGGGATGCGTTGCGGCGCCCGCCCCTGAGACTTTCTCTTCACTGGCTGTTCCGCGAACAATCCGCCGTGTATTGATGAAACCAACAATGTCGAGCGGGATAATTCTCTTTTGAAGGCTGCCGCGTGTTGAAAAAAAAAACAAATGACCTCCATTTCTATCATACAAATACCAGGTTGCTTCCTGTAAATGCATTTATTCCACACTCAATTGTTGAGCGGCGAGAAATCTAGGGGGAACAAATGCGAGAATCTTGTTGTTTGCTATCGTTTTAATCTACCTACGGAACTGTTGTAACATCTAAGAACGCGCTAAGTGTAAGAGGTCTCTGTGTGTTGTGTGCTTTGATCACTTCTTCTTCTTGAGCCATCCGAGTCCAATGATGCCCATGCTCTTCTTGCCCTTGCTCATGTTCTCGTGCTCGCGACGCAGGCGCTCCTTCAGAGTCAGGAACGACGGCCTGCAAGGAGGAGGAGCTGGAGGGGGCGGAGCCTGAAAGGGCGGTACCTCTGCTGCGGGTTCGTGATGAAGCATGCCTTCATGAGCTGCGCCGTCGTATACGGCATGTCAGCTGGGGGCATCAGTCGCATCCCGTTCTTCACAACAGCGTTCGCAATCTGTGCTTTGTGGTTTGATCAGAGTGTGTTCTGTGTTCTGCACACTCACCGCCTGGTTAGTCATGTCGCTGATCGGTTGCTTGCCGTTAGTGAATGTCTGCGAGGATACTGTATGTTTGGATACGGTAATCATCGTACCTCCCACATGAGCACTCCAAACGCGAACACATCCGACTTGATGCTATACTCATAGCGAGCAATAGACTCAGGAGCCAGCCAGCTATAGTAATTTATGACAGTAATCAATATCTACCGGATATTACAGTACCGGATGGGCCGTTTTCCACCGCCGGCCTCTTTGTAGAACGAAGTCGCCATCGAGAGACCAAAGTCGGCAATCTTCACACTTCACAAGTACGGTAGGTACGCAATCTTCACAAGTACGGTAGGTACAGTAATCGCCGTACTCGCTACCGTAACCCACATCATGTCCCTGTCAATGAGGCAGTTCCTCGCGGCAACGTCCCTGTGGATCACATTGTGCTTCTCCAGGTACCGCATACCGTTCGCCGCGTGCACCAGCATACTGTAAGTGAGTGAATTACAGTAACACACTTGAATACCGTAATCTACTCACAGTTCCTTATTGACAAGAGTGATCTCGCCGCTCCTCTTACGGAGAACATCCAGCATCGATCCATTCTCCGCCCACTCCAGAACCTAGGAGGAGAGGGTGTGAGGAGAGGGAGATAGGAGAGGGAGAGAGGAGAGGTGAACACACCATCATCAGCGGCCACTCGTCAATGGCGACGCCGCGCAGCCGAATGATGTTGCTGCAAGCAGTGTCTCCCCATCCATCTACCATCCTCTCTCTCCCTCTCTCTTCCTCTCTCTTCATCTCCCTCCCCTCTCTCTCACGTGTGGTTGAGCTTCTTGCAGATCCTCGCCTCTGCCACAAAGTTGTCGCGCTGCTCCTTCGACACAATCATGCCCTCCGGCAGACACTTGATCGCCACCTGAGAGAGGGAGGATGGAAAGAGAGAGAGAGAGGGAGGGAGAGAGGGAGAGAGAGAGAGAAAGAGAGAGAGAGGGAGGGAGGATGAAGAGAGAGAGAGAGGGAGAATGGAGTGAGAGAGAGAGAGAGAAACTCACATTCCAGCTCTTCTCCTCGTCAATCTTCAGCTTGCCCTTAAACACCTCACCGAACGCGCCAGCACCGATCTGTGAACGGGGCGGGGCGTGAGTGGGCGGAGTCAGGAGTGGTTACCTTCTTGTCCCTGATATGACTTGCGAGTGGCGGAGGAGGTAGTTCATACGCGGGATCGGGAAGCGAATCAAATACCTTGAAAATCTCTCTCTCTCTCTCTCTCTCTCTCTCTCTCTCTGTCTCTCTCTGTCTCTCTCTGTCTGTCTCTGTCTCTGTCTCTGTCTCTGTCTCTGTCTCTGTCTCTGTCTCTGTCTCTGTCTCTGTCTCTGTCTCTGTCTCTGTCTCTGTCTCTGTCTCTGTCTCTGTCTCTGTCTCTGTCTCTGTCTCTGTCTCTGTCTCTGTCTCTGTCTCTGTCTCTGTCTCTGTCTCTGTCTCTGTCTCTGTCTCTGTCTCTGTCTCTGTCTCTGTCTCTGTCTCTGTCTCTGTCTCTGTCTCTGTCTCTGTCTCTGTCTCTGTCTCTGTCTCTCTCTCTCTCTGTCTCTGTCTCTGTCTCTGTCTCTCTCTCTCTCTCTCTCTCCCTTTTCCAACCTCGGATCATCCTCGATAAGCGATGTCTGATTGGTGGCATAGTAGGTGAGCAGGTCACTGATAGAATCGAACCACCCGTTCTCGCGAATCTGAAATGGGCGTGGTCGTAGGGGGCGTGGCTTCAGGAGCCACTCACCGCCCATTTCTTCGCATGGTTGTCCCTCACGACAATCATGTGGTCGATAACGCGGCGGCTGCGCGGAATGTCCACCTAAACTCGTGCATAAGCCCCGCCCCCTCAGACTCCGCCCACCCCGGCAGGCGGAAGCTCCTCCCCCTCCTGTCGTTCTTCTATGCGCAGAGAGAGCAGCACGGTGAATCCCACTCCCGGCCGGTCTGACTTGCGCAGTAGAAACTCGTTTTTCTAAAGTACAGTAATCATGACTGAAGACAGCTACCGTATACCTTGGCGAGCAGGTCCTCCGCATCTTTTCGCGGTAGAAATCCGTGGTAGTAGGTGCAGCCGCGCAGCTCGTGTTTCATCTGATTAGGTATACGATAGAGAAGTTTATGGTAGTCTACCGTACCTCATCCTTGTCGATGTCGGGCGTCTTATCCTGGGAGTTCTCCATGCGTTCTGCTAAAAATACTGATTAACTGTGCCGCACTGTTGGGGACTGTACTCTTTACCGTACTCTTCAGAGTACCGTACCCACCAGTGCTCAGGGTGGTGACAGTGCTGGTCGCAGCAGAAGTGACCGTCGTCACCCTCGATTCACCAGTACAGGCAGGGGCGGGAGTGGAAGCCGTGTCCTAGGTATACGGTATCAGGAACACTGTAGCTACTGTATACCTTGGAACCACTGCCTTTTTGGGTGGTTGCCAGAGGGTTGGCTCCCATCTGGCTCTTATGTTCCTTTTCGGAAGTGCGCGATTGCGGGGGCGTGGACGCGGGGGCGGGGCCGCCACTCCCGCCACCTGATTCAGGGACGCCGTCGGAGTCGGTTTGACTTGCTTCTTGGACTTCTGCTTTCGAGATATTTCGAGATATCCACCGCCTCTTCGCTGAAATACGATTGAGATTACTGTAGCTACCGTATCCCATGCCTGTCACTGCTCTCGTCATCGGCGGCCGCCACGGTCTTCTTGCCGGAAATCGCCTGAAATTCCCGATTACCGTTCCGTGAGCATACAGTACCCCTAGTTCGGTGAGCATACAGTACCCCTCCGACTCCGACAACAGCGCCTCCGACGGCGGTGGCGCTGTTCACCACACCGCTGGCGTTCTTCTTGTGTATGTTGAGGAAGTTCATCGCGCAAGCTGTTCGCGGCGGGACCCGAACGGCACTCGACGATGCTCGACTGCCCAGCGGGCTTGCTGTGTGGATGAATGGCGTAGGGAAGGACAGGCGAGGAGGATGGCGGTCGATCCACACCAGACAGAACATTCTCGACGCATGCAAAACGGAAGAAAAACTGATTCCCATTGGAAGTGATTGAATGACTTCAACGTTATCGAAAACAATGCATTTATCAGGTGTATCCCACGACATATACAACAGGATTGTAGACTACTCGAATTTGGAGTGGTCTCGGAGAATGCAGCATAGTTATTTGTTCTCGTTGAAGAATAGCTGTGTACTGTCTCTCCCCTTCCCTCTCTCTCCCCTTCCCTCTCTCTCCCCTTCCCTCTCTCTCCCCTTCCCTCTCTCTTCCCTTCCCTCTCTCTCCCCTTCCCTCTCTCTCCCCTTCCCTCTCTCTCCCCTTCCCTCTCTCTCCCCTTCCCTCTCTCTCCCCTTCCCCCTCTCTCCCCTTCCCTCTCTCTCCCTTTCCCTCTCTCTCTCCTTCCCTCTCTCTCCCCTTCCCTCTCTCTCCCCTTCCCTCTCTCTCCCCTTCCCTCTCTCTCCCCTTCCATCTCTCTCCCCTTCCCTCTCTTTCCCCCTCCCTCTCTCTCCCCTTCCGTCTCTCTCCCCTTCCCTCTCTTTCCCTTTCCCTCTCTTTCCCCTTCCCTCTCTCTCTCCTTCCGTCTCTCTCCCCTTCCCTCTCTCTCCCCTTCCCTCTCTTTCCCCTTCCCTCTCTCTCCCCTTCCGTCTCTCTCCCCTTCCCTCTCTTTCCCTTTCCCTCTCTTTCCCCTTCCCTCTCTCTCCCCTTCCGTCTCTCTCCCCTTCCCTCTCTCTCCCCTTCCCTCTCTCTCCCCTTCCCTCTCTCTTCCCTTTTCTCTCTCTCCCCTTCCCTCTCTCTCCCCTTCCCTCTCTCTCCCCTTCCCTCTCTCTCCCCTTCCCTCTCTCTCCCCTTCCCCCTCTCTCCCCTTCCCTCTCTCTCCCTTTCCCTCTCTCTCCCCTTCCCTGTCTCTCCCCTTCCCCCTCTCTCCCTTTCCCCCTCTCTCCCCTTCCCTCTCTCTCCCCTTCCCTCTCTCTCCCCTTCCCTCTCTCTCCCCTTCCCTCTCTCTCCCCTTCCCTCTCTCTCCCTCTCTCTCCCCTCCCCCTCTCCCCTCCCCCTCTCCTTCCTTTGCATTCCAACTTATCTTAATTTAGTATAGTTTCAGCGGTTTGACGCAATTTGCATAAATGTACATATTGATAGTGAAATTCGAGAATTTGTTGAATAAATTATTGAACATGTTTTCATTTTTCAATAAAAATGCATGACGGTGATGTGGAACTCTTGCTGACTTTCCTGCAATCTTTGAGTCTCATTCGCAACCGAGAAGCGCCTGCCTTTCTTACTTCTCTCCACAAAAAACATCAGTATAGGCCATCCCCCATTTTCATCGTACGGCATTATCGCCGGTAGAACCAGACAATGAGGAAATGACGAGAAAACGATGCATCTTCAATGGCATTTCTTGGTTTTTGTCCTGGATTACTGTACAATAAGCCATTTTTAAAAATCGAAAAACAAGCAATTCTTGGAATAGGTCTTTTACACAACGTATCAAAATTTTAGCCTTCCAGCTCAACTCCGAAGGAAGTTATTTCCAAAACAGTTTTTCACTATAGGAATACGCGGTTTTAGGCGTTATCGATTGTTCTAAAATTTAGTTTTACAGTTATCATAAATCGGAAAACAAGCGTTTGTCGGGAATACTTCTGGGAATCTATTGTGAAAAGGGCGAACTAATTGACCTTTTCCGAACGGAGTTATTCCCAAAACCGACCGCTCTCTTCGGCGCATTCGCATCTAATTTATCATTCTAATGAAGTCATTAGCCTGCGCTTGCGCTGCGAAGAACGCGCAATGAGACCGCCAAGCGAGAAATCACTGCTGCAGAATGAACTTGGACCGGCAATAATGCCATCGAAAGGTGTCTGGGAAATATTCGGAAAAGGAACTTCCGTACGATGAACCGGGGGGACAGCCTATACTAGGGAATGGAAGGGGTTGAGGTAGAGAGAGAGAGAGAAAGTAATGAGAGAACAAATTTATGAGAAAAAATTCTGATTATACTCTACGCCTTTTCTTTTATATAGACCTAACCTGCCCAGAGCAGGTCGTGCGTCGTCGTTTCGTCCGTGCCGTTCAGTCTTACGAGCTGTTGGACTTAATGCTACCAGTTTACCCGCGTGACGTTTTCGTCAGGCCGATTATTTTTTCCCATAAATACATGAACAGTTCATGTATTTATGATGCGTCTAATTCTTTTATCACTTTTTTTCAAATTGCCGCGCTTTATGTTAGTGCATTGATCAAAACAACCGTTATTTCTCACTTTCAAATTCAAATTTCGAAAAAAAATTGTTTGTTTTCGTTTTCGTTTTATACGCGTTGTTCACACTTCTGCACCGAAAATGTCATAGAATGGTATGGATATGGTTTCTCTCTGATTTAGAATAATAATATTGATTTAGAAGAATAACAATATGTATGATATAATTTCTTTCAGATATTCGGGCATGTCTCTCGCGACGTCTCATTGAGACGGCCACTATTCTCGTCGATCCTGTTGTGCGAGCGATTGGTGAGTTGTTTCTGTGTAATGGAATTGAATCTAAAAGACTGATTGTAGATGCGCTGAACGTGTATCTGCCGGAGCTATACGCGAGGGTAGCGTCTCTGGCCGAGTGGCCCCACGAGTTCGTCTCCTTCACTGATCTCGAATGCGCCGACGCAGACGACGAGAAAGCTCATCTGTGCAAGGTTCGTAATTCTATTGGTAGTACATTTTTTTTAAATGTAGAATTTTTGGTTAAGAGTCATACTTTCGAAGTTTTTCAGAACGTTGCTCGCTCTCTGCTCTCGTGTTGGATGCTGGTTTGTCTGCAGTCTGGTTGCCTCCCTCGCCACACTCTGGAGCTGCTTCCCAAGGAGATGCTCTTCAGCAAGGTAAAAAAGGCTCCTCTACCGTGTTCATCATTGAAAAATTTGGTTCATACCCCTGGGGATGTGAGGATCTTACTCGGATTTTCCTGGTCTAAGCATTTCTCGTTCTCTTTTTATGTTGCTCTTTTCATTTCAGGAGATTGACCCGTGGAGCTGTCTATGTTGCTGGAAGTGGCTGGGGATGTGCAGACGGCTGGGTGGGACACCCACGGTGACGTCAAGAGGTCAGCACGTCGTTGAAATCACGATTCTCGTAAATAATCCCAACACGTATACTTTTACATCTCCTCTACATTACAAGTAGTTAATTGTAGAATGGTGGGTCTCTGGTTAGCAACGAGAAAGCCGCGTTTGAGTCTTTAGACGAGAAGATGAAGGAGGTGAGGTGCTTACGATATATTATTGTATATGTATATCGTACGAGTTGGATTGTTCGGTACTCGGCTTCCCATTTCCGTCACGTCGTTATGTGTTGTTTCTCTAGGTGGGCATCCGTCGTGTGCTGGGCAAGAGTGCGTGGAGCCGCGTGCGAGATGAACGACACCAGCCCGGAGACGCTCGACGATCCAGGCCAATCTGTATGGTCGGTTGCAATCGTTCACATGTGCCTACAGATCAAAACAAACTGGCGCCGCCCCTAATGTTGATCTCTGATCATTTCCCTTGATCAGGGAATGGCGCGAAAAAAAATTTCGCGCGAAAAAAACATGTTGATAACCGCAAAGATTTAGTTGCGTGCAGTTGCACTTGGCGAGTCTATAATGAACCATTCTTATCTTCAGAATCCTACGTTTAGAGAAATCACAAGATCCTGGTACGTGTTGCATGTATGTTTCAATGTATCTCCTGTTGTATCTCTTTTCTCTTTGTATCTCTTGTATCTCTGAAATTGTAACTCTTTCTTTTTTAGTCCAACAAATCGTCTCCCGATCGTGCTAGAGTACGTCAGTAACCAGATGGAGCGCTTCTATGGTGATCTCCCTGTCGGAATGAGGGAACCGGAGCAAGAAGAAGCTGATTCACACGCTATTTCTGTTTTGGAGAGAAGTGTGGTGTGTTGAATATTATTCCATTTCGAATTTAATTTGGATCAAGTTTTTTTTTATATCAACGCATTGATGTCCTTTTCGCATCATACAGATATTGGAGCAATGTAGCAACGCAGACTAGAGTCATTAAACAATGGTATGTGCATATACCGATGAGCGGGGGTGTTTAATATCACAACGGCGCCAATTTTTCGTGTAGTATAATTTCACTGATCGTTTCTAACTGATGTTCTCTAATTCGCTTATCGCTTATGGCCTAATCGTTTAACATTTCTCTATATTTAAGGCGGCTGTCGTTGAGGATGAGAACAACTTACGAGCGTTTATCGAGGAGGAGAAGGAGAACCTGGACGACGGAGGAAACGAGTTCGATGACCAGGATGACGGAGACGAGACTAATGGAGCGCCGCCCCAACAGGGGGGCCCATTAGTCAGACTCAATTTTTTCTCCATTGAGGTTGTTTACTTACTTCTTATTTGGTTTTATGCGCAACTTGTGGTTACTACGCTTATAGAATGCTATGGTCTCATTCAACCTCGGATGCCCCCTGCTATCACACAGGTACCTCAGGATGTACGCCAAGGTGAGTAAGGGAAATGGGTAGTGTAAAGGTAAAGCTAGATCTAACATAGACTCTCCACCTGTGTGGGGTTGTTCAACTAAGACTCTTAGATAATCGATATTGGTACCTCCTGGAGCAATCCCTTCTTGTTGTGATTGGATTGTCTATGACGAGCACTGACATAGATGACGCACGCGGACATGGCTCTGCTGACGCTCTCTCGCTACCTGATGGAGACGTCGCTAATGTTTTATGAGTTCGTGCCTGTGTCGGAGTCTCGCATGGCTGCCGCTGCATTCCTTCTCGCTCTGCGCATGAAGAACGGCATCGATGCCGAGTGGTGAGTAAAAGGATGGCGTGCTTGGAGAGACTGACACTAGTTATGTTTTCAGGACTCCGGTGCTTCACAAGTACTCTGGCTGGGCGCCTGACGAGGTGGAGCCGCTCATGTGGGAGCTGAACCACATGCTGCACCGTCGTCCGGCTGTGTTCGAGAAGCTGCAGACTGTGTGGAGCAAGTACTCACACGAGGTACGCTTTCCCTTGTGCTGGTGGTTGTGTAGCTATTTATTAGGCCCCAATCGATTTATACGTGAAATTGTCACTTTGAATAACGGATAGATACGTTTACCCATGACGCAAACTGAAATGTTCCAGGAACACTATGATGCTGCGAATGTCATATTGCCTTTATAAAATATCATGATTTTAATGTTTAGGCTATGAACGTGCTGATAGACTCGTCCAAGAAGCAGATCCAGCAGAAACCCGTTGCCAAGCGTGGACCTTCTCGTCGCACTAACTCGGCCACCGAAAACCTTGAAGCTATCCCAGAGGACGCCAAATCGTGCGTTTCTTTTTCGAAAATTGACATCTCCCGGTATATTGAACCTCTGGATATAGAGATGCACAATGTGGTTGGTATTCCGTGCGGTTATGCGCGGTATCGATTGACCTTTGTCTAGACATGTTCATAAGCGATTGTAATCGGTTGTTGCAGCTCTGATGACTCTGTTATGATTGTGGCGGAGGTGCGACCCCAAAATGACACCTTTGACCCGTGCCCTTCTTTCGACTACGATGCGGAAAACAAGGATGACCCTTTCAACGTGCCCCAGTTCGCGTGCGACATCTTCCGCTATTACAGGTCTCGCGAGGTATGTTAGGTGTTTCTGGATGTTTACAAATAGTTTCATTTATAGGTGCAGTTCGCGGTGGGTGACTACCTTCCCCGCCATGCGAACCTATCTCGCGAGATGCGAGCTGTTCTTGCTGACTGGATGGTGGAGGTACAGGAGAGCTTCGAGCTCAATCACGAGACTCTCTACCTCGCCGTTAAGCTCGTTGATATCTATCTCGGAAAGGCTGAGGGAGTCAAGGTGAGCAGGTCTCTATCTTCTAATTTCGTTCTTGTTTTAGCGCGACGACCTGCAGCTGATCGCTTCAGCAGCCATCTTTATCGCTGCCAAGTTCGACGAGCGACAGCCGCCACTGATCGATGACTTCCTGTTCATCTGCGAGGATACGTTCTCCCGTGAAGCCATGATGGAGATGGAGAGGAAGATGCTCTCCGTCGTCGGATTCGATCTAGGATGCCCGCTCTCATACAGGTACCTCAGGAGGTACGCCAAGGTGAGTAAGGGAAATGGATAGTGTAAAGGTAAAGCTAGATCTGACATAGACTCTCCACCTGTGTGGGGTTGTTCAACTAAGACTCTTAGATTATCGATATTGGTACCTCCTGGAGCAATCCCTTTTTGTTGTGATTCGATTGTCTATGACGAGCACTGACATAGGTGACGCACGCGGACATGGCTCTGCTGACGCTGTCTCGCTACGTGATGGAGACGTCGCTCATGTTTTATGAGTTCGTGCCTGTGTCGGAGTCTCGCATGGCTGCCGCTGCATTCCTTCTCGCTCTGCGCATGAAGAACGGCATCGATGCCGAGTGGTGAGTAAAGGGATGGCGAGAGACTGACACTAGTTATCACATGTTTTCAGGACTCCGGTGCTTCACAAGTACTCTGGCTGGGCGCCTGACGAGGTGGAGCCGCTCATGTGGGAGCTGAACCACATGCTGCACCGTCGTCCGGCTGTGTTCGAGAAGCTGCAGACTGTGTGGAGCAAGTACTCACACGAGGTACGCTTTCCCCTGTGTTGGTGGTTGTTCAGCTTTGTGTTGAGGTGTTCTTCGAGAGCGCTGCCGTGCCTCTGCTGCCGGACAGGAAGGCGCCCACTGACCCCGTCGGACCGCCCACCTTCTAGGAGTTGCCTGTGTCTGCTCTCCGTATAGCGTGCCCCTCTACTAGATTATCAACCATAGCATCTAGTGTTTGTGAATAGCTAGCTCAACCATCTCTGACTATACGAACTCACTTTGATTTAACTTTTCATAACTGGATCTCCAGATTGTTATGCTCCAAGCTTTCTACCACATCCCCATGCGAGGTTCTGAAACCCGATATCACTGTCGTATGCTATGTTGGCGTGAATTGATGTACACAATATTTCAGTGTTGTATGTTGTATTTTATCTGGATAATCAATAAATATTTCAAAAAAAAAGTATAGTATGTTGTTGTTTTGAAATGGAAGAGTTCATTCGTACTGTATGCGATGGAATATATTCAATGTCTTATTTGCACATAGCAATGGTCTGTTGCAACGTATCGGTGATGATGGTTACGTTTTAGTAGATGTTGTGATTGAAAAACTTGAAAAAGAAGAAATCGTTTCGGGAGAGGGACTGTCGACATGGCCGGCAACTTCTGGCAGAGCTCGCATTAGTGAGTATTGATTATTTATCGATAGAAATAGGTCATTTATGGATATTGATTGCAGTGAACAGTGGATGTTGGAGAAGGCGGACCTTCTGCGGCAGCGAGCGGATGACCTGCGCATCTACACAGATGACGAGTACCCAGAAGCTCATGATATTCTTCTGCAACTGTGAGTGTGAGAGGGACATGGTCATGTGGATATGATGTGTGCTGCAGTCATCCAGACGATCGCCACTGACACTTCGCAGAACCTAAAGTACAGTAAACATGAATGGTCACGACAGATACCGTATACCTTGGCGAGCAGGTCCTCCGCATCTTTTCGCGGTAGAAATCCGTGGTAGTAGGTGCAGCCGCGTAGCTCGTGTTTCATCTGATTAGGTATACAGTAGGGAAGTTTACGGTAGCCTACCGTACCTCATCCTTGTCCATGTCGGGCGTCTTCTCTTGAGTGTTATCCATGCGATCTGCTAAAAAAAATACTGATTAACTGTGCTCATTGTTGGGGACTGTACTCTACCGTACTCTTCAGGATCAGGAGTACCGTACCCACCAGTGCTCAGAGTGGTGACAGTGCTGGTCGCAGCAGAAGTGACCGTCGTCACCCTCGATTCTCCAGTGCAGGCAGTGAGCGGGAGTGGAAGCCGTGTCCTAGGTATAGGAACACTGTAGCTACCGTATACCTTGGATCCACTGCCTTTTTGGGTTGTTCCCATCTGGCTCTTTCTGTTCTTTTTTCCGGAGTCCGCGATTGCGGGGGCGTGGACGCGGGGGCGGGGCCGCGCCACTCCTGCCACCTGCGTCATGGACGCCGTTGGAGTCGGTTTGACTTGCTTCTTGGACTTTTGCGATTTAGAGATATCCACCGCCTCCTCGCTGAAATACGATTGAGAATACTGTAGCTACCGTACCCCGTACCTGTCACTGCTCTCGTCATCGGCGGCCGCCACGGTCTTCTTGCCGGAAATCGCCTAAAATTCCCGACTACCCGTAAATCAATGAGCATACAGTACCCCTCCGACTCCGACGACCGCGCCTCCAACGGCAGGCGGTGGCGCTGTTCACCACACCGCTGGCGATCTTCTTGTGTATAGTTGAGGAAATTCATCGCGCAAGCTGTTCGCGGCGGGGACCCGAACGGCACTCGACGATGCGTCGACTCGACTGCCCAGCGGGCTTGCTGTGTGGATGAATGGCGTAGGGAAGGACAGGGGCGGAGGATGGAGGTCGATCCAGACCAGACCAAAGGTTCTCGATGCATGCAAATGAGAAGCGGTCTCGAGAGAAAACTGAAACTGTTCCATCTATTGAAAGTGATGGAGAATATCTACAAAGTTATCG